>PVKE010049986.1:0-11091 GCA_004027555.1 Craseonycteris thonglongyai | reverse complement strand
GTAGGAAGACCTCCCCCCCAAACTCTTGGGATGAGTGTCTCTGACCTAAGATACGCCCCCTTCTTTGCCAGTGATGGTTTCCGAAGTGGGCACCTGACACAACTCAGTTTGGGCCAATGAAGCGTGAGGAAAGGTTACTAGGGGCTTCCAGAAAAGCAATGTCCTTGCTCTTGAGAGCCACTGGAGAGGGGCACATTCTCTCTCTCTGGTCACTGGAGGTGCAGAGAACATCGGAACAGCCACAGCTCTCTGCCCACCATGCAGAAGCCAGTCTCGGGGGGAATTAATTCCCAGTGGCGGACTCAAGGTTGGAGGGCATAGAGACAGAGCGCTGGAATCACCCGCTCCTTCCAAAACTGTACGCGGTGCGTTTCCTGGAATTCTAGAGGAACAACCCATGTCTTCATCTGAGCCACCTGAAGGGCAGACTTTCGTTTGCTGCTGAGAGCATTCCAGCAAAGAGCGGCCGTGGACAGACTGCTACAAACGCTTACTTCCGACACGTGCTGGCTTTTATGAACTCTGTGCACGGAAATGACAGAGGGAGGGTGAGACCTTTCAGATGATGGTCCAAGATAAAGAAGGGATTTGATACCCTGGCCAAAACTTTCTGAAAAGGCAGCTGGTTTCCTGTGGGAAGTGACCACCCTCATTTTTGAGAGATTAAATGTTGCATTTTGATCCACTCTCGTTTAGACAGTTTTGTGAATTGTTCTATGACCTCATTACCCATCTGGGTTAGAGACGTGGCAGAAACACCATGAGTAACTATGTGAGGGAACTGGAGTGGGTTCTGTGTGACTTAGTTACATCATGGAAAATGAGAACCAGGTCATGCTGGCAAAGATGTTATATAGCAAAGATGATGGCAGGAATTTTTTATAAGTGGGTTTAATGCAGCATTGAATCTAGATGCCATAGCATTTTAAGACTAGGTTTGTGAACAGGTGTTTTTAAGTATGGAATGTGTTATCAGATTGTAGAATCACACTGATATTTTTTTTCCATGATAGGAAAACAACCTGTCTTGATTTTTCAATATACAAGCGATTTCTAACTGAAGAAAGGCAGCACACATTCCCTTGATTTCATGAATTGACTTTCACATACTTTAAGTTTTACTTGCCAACCTTCTTCATGGGAGTGAGATTAGACAGTAACTGATGCAGAAGAAATATAATAGGTCATTCATGGTGAGAATAGTGTACATTTTTGAATGAATGAAGATTAATTTAAACTTCCTTTCAGCAACCGCTTTAGATATGGGCCTATGCAAGAATTTCTACACAAACAGAATGGAGAACTCTATGGACCAACCACTCATGGAATGCTTCCTCTTACTTTATTGTCATATTTCCCTGGATACTCTCTCTAGTTCTACGTTCATTTCTTTTCAGATCCTATAGGATGCTTTCCTATGCATGTCCCATGATTAGCTTACACTCAGATGTCCTAAATCCAGCCTGCTGTTCATCTGATCTTCATACTCCCCTGTCTTCTCAGCTGGTGGCATACCTTTCTGCCAGACACTGAAGGACACATGAGGTGTCATCACTGACATTACTCTCCTTTAATTAGCCATGAGGTTCTGTTTCCTCTTCTTTTACAATGTCCCTTCCTTCCTTCCTAGACCCATGGCTATGGGTCAACTTACTCATTGTCATTACAGGCATATTTTTCTCTTCCCAGATTTTATTTACCTTCCAATTCAAACTACTTGGCATGCTTTTGCCAGATTACTCTATGTAAAGTATTGCTTTTGTTGGGCCTTGTTTTAGACCTGAGAACTCTCAATAATTACATTGCTTGAAGTTTGAATCCAATTGAATTTGACTGTCACTCAAGATATTCTGTCATTGCTTACTATTATAAAATTTTCTCTTAGGGGTCTTCAGAACTCTACTGTAACTAGATTGGTCTCTAGTGGGCACCAGGGACATCCCCAGTGCCACACCTTTGTGTTATTGGTACTTCAGCATGGCTAGATAGTTGAGTTTTAAGACTGATTGTTTTTCTGAAAATAGAGATCTCTGCACACGTTAATATTTATTTATTTTTTATTATTTTTAAAGATTTATTTTATTGTTTTTAACAGAGAGAGTGAGTGAGTGAGAGAGAGAGAGAGAGAGAGAGAGAGAGAGAGAAGGAGAAGGTGGAGGGCCTAGAGCAATCTCCATAGTTATACATCATCAGTTTTTGACATAGTTTTGTTCCACACAGGTGGGTTGGGGGCCATGCATGGCAGGAACCAGGCCAAGGGCCTCTCGAGTGGGAGGCCCCCATGAGCTGAGAGCCAAACGGGGGGTCTCCTGCATGGGGAGCACACACAGTTCATCATATGGGTCTACATGGATCAGGGCTGGGATTCGATCCTCGGTCCTGGAGGCTGCAAAGCAAGCACTTAACCTACTGAGCCATCCTGGCTTCCCCACATTCATATTTAAGAACGCATACTTTTAGAAATTTCTTTGAGTACGTGAAAGATATCCTTGACTTTGAAATAGAGCTGCCTGCCCCCAAATCAACCTCCTATAAAGAGTCATGGGAACAGTGTATTAGACCAAAGGATGGAACATATCCATTCTTCCAGGGTAAGTTCAGTCCCTTTAAAATGGCGTGTTCTGCTAAATAGCAATACAGGATTGCCGCATTTCATTCATGCTGCAGAACTCTGTGATGGCTTCGCTGTGTGAGCGTCTGGGAAGCTCACACTACCTCTTGGCTGGGGCTTTTGTGTGCGTCACTGAACCTCTCAAGCCATGCCTTCCACCAGCCAATCAAAACCAACCGTTCCCATAGTATCCTGGGCTTTGCCAACCCCTAAACTCGGCAATACACTCGTGTTGCAAAAGTTTGTGTTGTTTCATGTCCCACTCACTTTCAATTCTGAGCAAAAATCTAACTCTTCAATATTTTTTTGAGAAGGTGACTAAATATTCCTGTTGAACTTGGAACTGCAGGCACAAGCACTTTACGAAAGCTGCTAACATTTATGCAATTTATTATTATTTTTTTTATTTTTTATTTTTTAAAGATTTATTTTATTGATTTTTGACAGAGAGAAACAGAGACAGAGAGAGACAGAGAGAATGGGAAAGGCCCAGAGCAGTCTCCATAGTTGACAGCATTAATTTTTCCATATAGTTTCACTCCACAGGTGGGCACAGGGCTGCACAGGGCAGGAACTGGGCCAGGAGCCTCCAGCATAGGCCCCGGCAAGAACTGAACTGGGGGCAACACCCCAGCTCAGCATATGGGTCTGCATGGGCCGGGGCCGGGATTCGATCCTCGGTCCTTGGGGCTTCGAAGCGATCACTTTACCTGCTGAGCCATCCCAGCTTTCCCCATTTATGCATTTTAAATAAAGATTTAAATGAGGCCTGCATCCGTAATGGACCATGTGCTCTTGCTGTAGTTCTCATCCGGCACCGTTTGTCTAATTAATGAAATATACAGCTAGATTTGTTGATATTTTAGCCGCATTTCAGAGTGGAATCTGTGATGTGGCCACTGCTCTCTCCTAAAGTTTCATAAAGTTTTTAGTGACATTATCCTTGGAAATCATGTGCTTAAGAGAAGTAGGGGGAATGGATCCTTTACTTAGTTATGATCTAATTTGGTTCATTGAAATCGCAGGATGTTTAGTCCTCGAGTTATTTTTGCATTAGAGGAAATAGACTCTGACATATGGATTACGGAAAGCAATGCAAACGTCAGAAATATTAAAAAGGCAGACAAAGCAGGAGGTAGAAATAGACACGTCGCCTTTTCGTAGTTATAAGTAGTCGTCTTTCCTCTGCAGAACTGCTTTTGAATGGAAAGGATTATAAATTGTATTTTCTCCAAGCTGTTACGTGAAGTTTTATTGCTCCATGAGTTCTGAAGCTAGAAGCCAACACCATGTTGTTTTCGGGGTGTGTGTGTGGAGGGTGGGGGGGTGAATAAGTGTATCACTTGATCTTGCAAAGCCTCTTTTGTGGTCTGCTAGATTCTAATGGAGAAGGTTTGTGATGAGATAACATTTATTCGTATAGGAAGTGAATTTACAATAGAGTGCAAGAAGCATGTAAGCCAGCAGCAGCAGCTCTAAAAAATCCGTAGTGAAGCCGCAAGCATGTTTCTGTTTTCCCCAAGAGAACATTTTCTATACACACACACACACACGCACACCCTACATGCCTCATGCAACGCAAGTACCTAGAAACATACCTGTGTTCCGTTGACTCATAAGTACTTTTCAGTATCATTGTGGGTGGTCCTTGCTATCTAATTTAAGCTTTAGGACCCTTCCAATCCCAAGAACTACTCTTCAGCTTGCTGCTTTCTTTGAAATCAATTGATAACATGTTGAATTTATTTGCTTAAAGCAAGTTCTGTGCACTGGTTAAATGATTTATATATATACATCTGGGCATCTAATAAGGACAGCGTAAAAACCGTCTGGAATGTCTTTTGGTGACTTCGATGGCAGCACTCATTAATAACATCTCAGACTGACGGTTTGCAGCTGGCTTCTTGCCCACAGCTCTGCAGTGAATGATTGTTGCATTGCAGATTCAGTGTAAATGCCTTAAAAATGCCCATATGCACAGATCCTCGTTGATGTTGGGGCTGAAGAATCTAAAACCATGCTTGGCCTGCCACATCTTCAGAGATTGTCCTTACAGATGAAACTTAGTGGGATTCACAGATAGGCTTGGCTCCCAGAAAACAGTGTGTGATTCCCTTGAGGGACAGCTCTGGCAACTCATTCCTCTTATGATGAAATCGGCAGTGTTAAAACTGTGGGAAGTAAAGCTTTGAACGTGGTCAGGCTTAACAAATGGCAGTTCATAGTGATGTGTGTCCCGTCTAAATATATGTGAACTGGGCTGCAATGAACTCAGT
The DNA here is from genome assembly GCA_004027555.1 of Craseonycteris thonglongyai. Classification (NCBI taxonomy): domain Eukaryota; kingdom Metazoa; phylum Chordata; class Mammalia; order Chiroptera; family Craseonycteridae; genus Craseonycteris; species Craseonycteris thonglongyai. Next base: position 6,204 of record PVKE010049986.1, on the reverse strand, counting down.
TGTGAGACCATCAAAATAGTCCTCACGAGGGAAGTTGGGATGGCTCAGCGGGTTAAGCGCTCGCTTTGCAGCTTCAGAGCCTGAGGATCGAATCCCAGCCCCAGCCCAGGTGGACCCATGTGCTGAGCTGGGGAGTGCCCCCAGTTCAGTTCTTGCCGGGGCCTATGTGGGAGGCTCCTGGCCCAGTTCCTGCCCTGTGCAGCCCTGTGTCCACCTGTGGAGTGAAACTATATGGAAAACTAATGCTGTCAACTATGGAGATGGCTCTGGGCCCTCCTCTTTCTCTCCGTCTCTTGTTGTCTGTCTCTCTGTCAAAAGAACAATAAAAATAAATCTTAAAAAAATAAAATAGTCCTCACATCCTTGTGCTTTAAGCCCCTCACACCAATGCTTGTCCCCTTTACTCTCAACTTTGCCAAGACAGAGGTGATTCTAGTAACTCTATGTCTACCAGCTTACCTAGCTGATTGAAGACTGATGAACAAGGTACAGAACGGCAAACTATGTCCTGAGTTTGGCCTGCAAACTCTTTGCTGTGTTTTGTTCTGTTTGCTTTCGTGCATTCGTTCCCAATGTTTGCAGACACAAATATTTACATAAAAGCAGGGATCAGCGTCTTAAAATATGAGATTTGCAATATTGATAACCACGCAGTCTTGCCTTTGGCGAGCCTCCAGGGGATCTGTGTGACATCTGTCCCCTATGGACAGGGCATATCCTCTGAAGCCCCGCATTACCCCTCCCTCAGTTGCTTCATTCATTGATGTCGCCTGCTGGCCCTGCTGGGTACGTGTTTTGACTCTTATATCTAATGAATGTCTCCCCCTTACAGACTTCAGCTTTGTATCTGTCCATTCAAGTTGTGAAGGGAGAGATTGGGTTTTCTCTTAAAAGCCCTTGGGACGCAAGTCTACCAGAGAATCGAGTTGTGAGGACAGAAGGCTGTGAAAGTGAACTTGAGTCACTCCTATTAGAACTGGAATGGCATGAAATGCTGTCCTTTGTGGTGGAAGCTTGTGATGTTCTGCCCTCCAACCGCCCATCTGGCGAACCTCCCCCAATCAGCCCTCCCCTAAGCCTTCTACCTGTCATGTCTGCAGGGTGAACACTGAGGTTCTTCCCTCAGATTAAGCTTGTCTAGCCCTCACACGGCCCAGGAAGGCTTTGAATGGGGCCAAGCACAAATTCGTAAGCTTTCCTAAAACACTCTGAGATTTTTTTTTCTTCAGCTCTTTTAGCTTATCAGCTAGCATTAGTGTTAGTGTATTTTATGTGTTGCCCCAAACAATTCTTTTTTTAAAAGATTTATTTTTATTGCTTTTTGACAGAGAAAGACAGAGAGAGACAGAGAGAAGGGGGAGGGCCCAGAGCAGAATCCATAGTTGACAGCATTAGTTTTCCATATAGTTTCACTCCACAGGTGGACACAGGGCTGCACAGGGCAGGAACTGGGATGGGAGCCTCCCATATAGGCCCTGGCAAGAACTGAACTGGGGGCACAGCCCAGCTCAGCATATGGGTTCGCCTGGGCCAGGGCTGGGATTCGATCCTCGGTCTCTGGGGATGCAAAGTGAGCGTTTAACCTGCTGAGCCTCCCCAGCTTCCCCCCAAACAATTCTTCTTCTCCCGGTGTGGCCCAGAGAAGCCCACAGGCTGGACAGTACTGCCATATATCCTGCAGTTGATTTCTTCTTTTTACTTCTACATTAAATCTTAGGAGGCCTATTTTGTGTTTTTTTTTTTCAGCAGATTTGAGGCTATTTCTTGTAGCATTTTGTCATAGTTTATATTAGATGTCGTATTTTTTACCTTCCTACATGCTGTTCTGCCACCAACACCTCAGTCTTTCGTATTTTTTTTTTCTTGCTTAAGAAATAGCTGACGAATGAGCGTGTCATCGGAGCACGTTCTCCTCATTAGCAGCGGCGTGGCTGCCAGCCGGTGTTGGCTTCCCCCTGGAAATCAGCCGGCAGGAGTGCTCATGTTTTTAACAGGTTTTATTTGCTGAATTTCTCCCTGGTGCATTCTTTCGTAGTAGAGTAAGAAAAATGCATTTTTATGCCTGACATGTGGGTTTTATTTGAAAACTGCCCTTTGTTTCTACCCACAGCTGTATATACCATGGCCTAAGGCAGCGTTGTAAAAACCGCTTGTTCTAGAATCCTGTTGGTCGTAAAGTTCTCACTTTGGGCTTTTCTGTCCAGCCCCAGGTTGGGTCTGCAGGCTGAGCAGTGAATGCCGGCCTGCCAGGCCATGTATGTTTCTATAGCTCAACTCCAGATGGGAGCCCGTCCAACAGTTTCCATTCTGTGCCTTTGGACATGCAGAAATGGGATTTTGCTAATCAAATATTTATCAGGGCATCGGTGTATGAATATAACATTCTGAGAGGAGAAAATGTCTGTCTCGTGTGAGCTTAAAGACCAAGGCAGAGTGACTGAAGCGTGTTGGAACAGAACATGCCCAGAGCCAAGCCGGGCCTTCTGCACCTGCATGAGCATGAAGATTCTGCTGTGTAGACAAGGGAACAGGGCCAGGGAAGAACATTCAGGGGCCACCAGGGAGGGGCACATGTGATGGGGGACAGCAAAGTAGCACAAGCTTCCAGCAAAGACGAAGGAAGTTTGAGGCATAGTCTTTTAATTAATCTCCTTTAAAAAAAAATCTTCTTTGACCTACTTCCTAAATCTGTAGATGTTCCCAAGAGTGGTATCCTTCATCTCATTCCCCATGGGAAACTGAGTTGGACCAGGCAGGTCCTTGGGTCTCCAGGGTTCTGAGAGGCCCACTTGAGTCAAAGTTTCCATAGTAAGGATTCTAATCATTAACTAGACTGTTGCATCTAGAGATCATTAGGACACTGATGAACCTGCCTTAGAGTAAAAGTCAATGTTTTGGCTACATTTTCTTAAATAGGAGAATGTCTCAATACATCACCCAAGGCCACCTACGATCTAACCCTAGTTTATTTCCCCAGACTCCTCTCTCACTTAAGATTCTTGCACCCTGTGTGCTGCTGGACTGCTCCTTCTTGTCCTGTCCCTTGATCCATTGATCATCTACATCTGTCTATCTCTATCTATCTATCTATCTATCTATCTATCTATCTATCTATCTATCATCTGTCATTATCATCTATGTATCTATCTATGTATCTGTCCACCCGCCCACCCACCCATCTATTCATCCATCTGTCATCATCATCATTATCATCATCATTATTATTATTATTATCTATCTATCTATTATCTATTTATCTCTATCGTCCATTCATCCATCCATCCACCCACCCATTTATCTATCCATCCTTCATTCATCCAACCATCCTAGTTCCTGGCATAGAGCTACTAAAACCCTTATGAATTCTTCAGTGACAGGGCTAATTTTTGTCCTAATAAGGTGACAATTGGTGGGCTCCTGGAAAGTCTCAGATGGGGGCTGGTCACCAGAAAGATCAAGCCATGATTAGGAGGTTGGACCTTTTTAACTCTACCCCTTACTATGGGGGTTGAGATAAGGATCCATCAAGCCTATTTGATGAAGCCTCCATAAAAATTGCAGTAGTCCAGGGTTCAAAGAGCTTTTTGTGGGCTGGTGAACACACCTGGATTCCAGGAGGAAGGCACATCTCAATTCCACAGGGACAGAAGCCCCTGAAAAACCTTCTAGAACTCACCTTATATGAGGTCTGACAATTAAGTTTATGAACTTGCCATGGTGCGCTTACATTGGCAGCACTGTATAAACAACTCGGTAAGGTTTCTTAACCTTGGTATATCAGGGTCTCACAGCTGTGTTCATGTTGACATGTGGTAGTGTGTTGCTGAGTGGTCATTATTGTTGTTGCGTGTTTTTGTGTGCCATTGTGAGGATGTTGGAGCTTGAATTAGAGCAAGGAACAAACATTCAATTTTTTTCTAAACTTGGCAAGAGTGGAAATGAAAACAGTCGAAGCTGATAGGGATCGTGCCATGAAGAAAACGACAGGGTACAAATGGACTAAACACTTTTCTGAGGTGAGAGAAAGAGCCACTGATGAAGAGAGGTCACTGATGATAACACAGCAAAGATTCGTCGAATTGTGCGTCAGAACCGTCAGCTGACTGTGAGAAGCACAGCAGACCAAGTCACGTCAATAGAGAAGCAGTTAGGAACATCTTCACTGAACATCTTGGCATGAGAAAGGTGTGTGCAAAAATGGTCCCGAAGGAGCTCACTGATGAACAAAAGCAAAGAAGAGTGGAAGTTTGCCAAGACCTTTTGGAGAGGCAAGACGATGTTTTGGGCCCTGTGATCACTGGTGATGAAACATGGGTGCACCAATACGACCCTGAACCAAAGCCCCTAAGGATTACTATCAGTCCCACCATCAAGTTACTTGCCCTTTGTTCTTCTACGCCCTTTCACCTGCTGTGCCTCCTCCTAGAAATACCGACACTGCCTGCTTCCCCTCTCCACCTACTAAAATCCTGCAGCAATTCAAGGCAGCGCAAAAGGTCATCTGGTCAGTGACTCCTGAGAGAACTGAGCTACTCACGTGTAGTGTTTCCACGATATGGGACGTGTGTGGGTCAGACCACGGATCACCTTGTCCCATCATCATTTACGCCTGTGACTTTCCTACCACTGCTGTGTGCTGGGACTTATTGGGGTACCCCCCCCACCCCATGATGGCAGAGACTGACACATAGGAGGCAGGCTAAGCATCAGTGTTTTCTTGTAGAAAACCAACTGTGAAATTGCTCTTCTTGCAGCCGTGTTCAAAGCTCTTTGTTTCTGTGCAGCATCGAGATTGATTTTATTCTCAGGCTCTGCTATGGACACAAGAAAAGATTATAGACTTAGGAATTTTTCCTTTTTTAAAAGATTTATGACTTTTTTTTAAAGTTTAAAAGCAAGTCATTTCTGAAGCATCACCGTGCTGAGAGACACATAAAATGGAATTGCTGTCAGTGGCAACTCTAGATAAAGAGAAAACCCATTGTTACTAAACTCCACTAAATCACGTACCCGGCAGTTACCACTAGAACTTCTATTCGGGAAGAAGGGTCTATTTTATTTTATTTTATTTTATTTTAATTTTATTATTTTATTATATATTTTTAAAAGATTTATTGTATTGTTTCAGAGAAGGTGAGGGTGAGAGAGAGAGAAGGGGGAGGGCCCAGAGCAGTTTCCATAGTTGTGCATCATTAGTTGTGACATGGTTTCATTTCACACAGGTGGATGTGGGTCTGCATGGCGGGAACCGAACTGAGGGCCTCCTGCAGGGGAGGCGAGAACCTTCACTGCAGGGCTCGCTGGTTACCAGTGGTCACAGTTTAGCACATGGGTTTGCATGGGCCAGGGCTGGGATTCAATCCCCGGACCTTGTGATTGCAAGGCAAGTGCTCAACGTCTCTCCCTCTCTGTTTCACCTTCTCTCCAAACAATAAAATACATCTTTAAAAAGAAAAAAAAAGTCATTTTACCAATAAATATTTTTATACACTTATCACATAATGATTTCCAATTATATAGTCCAACTTTTAAAAATATAGATGCCCCTCAAGAAGCACGAGATTCTAGCTCCACCTATCTTCCTGCTATTAATGATCCCTATTACCTTGGGCAAGTATTGAGGTGAAGAGAAAACAAGAAAATATGTGTGACAATGCTTCAAAAAGTTGAAAATGAACAAGTAGGGCTGCAGTTCTCCACAATTTTTTGTCGTAGGAGAGTGCGTGTGACAGGTGACCTTCACACACACTGTCCACCCCTGTGGGAGTATTGATGTATTTCACAAAGACTCCTAGCACCTGCTATGTTCCAGGCACCACTCTAAGCAATGTGCAAAGAATAACTCATATAATGAAATGGGTATGAAGTATCCTTGTAATTATCTATCTATCTATCATCTATTTATCTTCTATCTATCTATATCTATCATTTCTCTATATCAGGGGTAGCCAACAAGTCGATCGCGGTTGACTGGTCGATCGCGAGGCCAATTTTGGTCGATCGTCGATCGCTCGCAATGTCTGGGGTGGAATTCCGTGTACCATGGACTTTGAAGCGATTGTAGAAGACAAAACTTTCTAGCAATAGTTTAATGCATTCTGGGAATTTGCCAAGGTCATAAATTCCTAGAATTCTGACTGCCTGACACTGTGATCTCCGCCCACCCAGACAATACATTTTGACTTATGTGTTACACTTGTCACT
>PVKE010049985.1:0-11089 GCA_004027555.1 Craseonycteris thonglongyai | reverse complement strand
GTGGGGGGAGGTGGGAGTGGGCACTAGATATAAGGTGATGGAAGGGGAACTGATACTGAGTGATGGGCACATAATACGACGCCTGAATGATGTGATGTGGACTTGTACATCTGTAAACTGTCTAATTGTTACCAACCAATGTAACCTCATCAAATTTAACAATAAATTAAAGAAAAAAAAATTTTTTTAAAAAGTAAATAAGTTCTAATGCGGGAACACACACTATTAACTCAGAATCAATAACAACATGTATTCTGTCATCATTCCATCATTCTATAAATAATTCCTCGCATTAAACATGAATAGTTCAGAGAAAATTGCCTCAATATGGCATGTAGATTTCTACCTTTGACAAGTTTTTCTCAATTTCCTACCTAAAATGAAAAGGAAAAAAAGGCAGGTAACCAAACACCCTTCCTTCTTAGTGATGTCTACATGAGACTCTGTCTCTTTAAAGTGATGAAGTTATATTTATTTGACAATCCATATGGTTCTTTTCCCAATTAACAAAAAAATGATGGCTTCAATACTGATTCACATTAGACTTCCACCAAGATATTATTTTAGAAAGAGTCATTCCAGTGAAAGAAACAGAAACATAGTCAGATTAGCTCAAATTAAAAATGGGTATTTATGGATGGTAAACACATAACACACAGACAAAGAAAGTACTGTAGAGTTCTACACCTGGAACCCTTGTAATTTTCACTAACCAATGGAACCCTAATAAATTTAACAAAATACATAAGTAAATATGGGTATTTATTGGAAAATTTAGGAGGACAGAATAGAAGTATAATTAGGAAGAAGAGTTTGGTCATGGAGAAGCGAATAAATGAGAAAGTGTCAGTACTCCCTCCAGTTATCAGGGAGGCAGACTTGCTGGCGTCTGCCTCTCTGATGAGTTCTAGCTCAACTACACTCAGTCTGTCCTCCCCTGCTCCATCCTCCAATCCCATCTCAGCCTTTGTTGCTTTGATGACACATCACATTCAACATCCTTTGGCAAATATCCACATTCTACCTTCTGATCACAATACCCACTACAATTTGCTCTGAGAAAGTCATCCACAACCACAAAGTTCTGGGTTGGGTAGGATTGGTCCTCTTCCTCTGCTCCAGGTGCCAACTTTCAACTATCTCAGGTGCTTGAGATATCCATTGATAGAGTAACACACTTCTCTGAACATTTTTGCTACCCTGTTAGGAAGACTCCAGGGGACAAATGAATCATGGGAGTATTACAAAATCAAGCTAGGTCATGAAAGGCACAATGCCATATCTGAAAGTCCCCACATCAAGGAACATTTATCAACCTAAATTCCAAATAGAAATATTACATAGGAATACAAATTAATGACTATTTTCCTACTTTCCAACAAATGTAGACAACTCTTGCTGCTTAGTAAACCTTATGCTTGGGACTGTATGCATGGCGTTTCACGAATTCTTCAAGAAGTATGATTTGTATAAGAGCTTTGGTTCCAATGTGCAACATTTATATAATCTGGAGCAAATTGTTTAAACTCTAGGCTTTTTTATACAGGTATGCTTTGAGGCATATATTCTTCCTTGTCTAAAATGGCTCCTTGACATCAACAACATACAAGATTGTTGTTGGGACTAATGAGATAGCAAAGGTAAGATACAAAAAGCCAAGAGTCAGCACTCAGGAACTATCAGTATATGCTATGTTTATTCACAAGCTACAACCCAAAGTCCTTACAAACCTCTCCAAACTCTCTCTTACAAAATAAGCACTGAAATCTCTTACTCTATGCTAAACCTATTCAATTATGGAGTTCCCTCCAAATCTACCTACACACCAAGAAATCCCACTTGCTAAAATATTTTCTGATAAAGGCAAGGAGACAGTTGTATAGCAATGGCTGAGCTGGCCTTGAGGTAAAAACATGATTGCAATGACAAAAAATATATGAATAATAGTTATCTTTGCTATTTTCCCCACTCATCACCTCAAAAAATACACTTATCTCACTGTCTATATACACATATAAAAATGCATAAATTCATCATGAGTGCATCAGGTAATTCATATTTCTCTCTCTATAACACAATATACAGATACACAGGCAGACAATGACACACACAAACACACACACATGCACACACACAATTTCCATTCTTGGCAATGGAAATCATCTGGCATTATACATCTCTCTGTGTCAGAGATCTTCAGCTGAATTTAACCTGTATGCTTAATCTGGTCAGCAAATACATTTCATTTGGACTAAATTTATTTGGGGCACACAGTATTCTAAATGTTTATGAATTACCTACTCATTTTAAAACTTTCAACAATGTCACATGAACATTCATACACGTACCTATTACAGAAAGTTTGGTTAATCCCTAACACTGGGACCACATCTTCATATGACAACCTGTTCACTTCAGACAGAGCTAAAGTTCCTTCTTTTACTAATGATTCTACTGCTCACTATTACATTCCTGACCATGGGGCTCAGTATTACTATTTGTCATATTACTTTGCCTTGCTTTCCACTCAATTTACCTTTATTGCCCTTGTGGGCATTTCATTTTGTGCACTCTGTGTTATGCTTTTTATACTCATTTCAGTGTCTTATTCAGATTTTAGATTCCCAGAGGGGAGGAACACATTGGTTTCACTTGCTTCTTATACTCCCTAAAGTGTCATATTCAAATGGAGATGTCTGCTAAATGTGTGACATTAATGATGACAGTAATATGAGCACTAGGTGATTTGTTCGTATATACAGCTGAAACATCTAAAGCATCCTCTTAGTTGCAAAGACCTGTTCTGACAACCATTGATTATTCACGGTCTGCTTCTACAGTTTATGAATCATACAGGTCACTTTGTTTCTCTTCATTTTGCCCACTACCTGATTGCCACTATGTATCTTCTCCAGTGCAAGAGCATGAGAAGAAAGATGAAGACATTTCTTGATTAGACTATCACAAGGGAAAAGATCAAAGGAATGGCTTAAAAAGAGAGCAGAGAGTTTAGGATGTAACTTTGTTCTATCTATTTGGCAGGCCTTCAGATAATCTAAAATTTGGCAAATGCACATTAAAGCAGACACTGTCAATAATCATGTGTTATCCTGGGACCATTCTGTGTGCTGGTATCAAGCTAACTTCCAATTGCCAGTAGCGGAACTTCCACAGTGAAGAAAGGTGAGCTGCCCACAAACGCTACTGCATAGGGCCAGAAGTTCCAAAGAGCTACCACTCCAGGGCTAAGGCAGTCTTCCCAAATGTCTTGAAACTTAGTATGAAGCTGCCCTACCTCCTCAAACCTCAGTTGTGTGCTTTGCATTTGCATTAGTTCCCAGAGTCTGCACTCTGAGTCAAGCTCCAGGCACCCACTAGATGTTGGTTTAGTAAATCACCTTTATTGGTTATATTCTTTTTTCTATATCACTTACCCACTTCCAATGGTTTCTTTCTGTGCTTCCAAGCAAACTTCCTTCACTCACTCCCAGCCTCCAAATCCGCTTCTGGGCGACCCCAAACAAAGCATACATATGTCAGAAACAGCTAGACTACAAGGAAATAGAAAATTTATCGGTTCCCATGATTTTCACGGAACCAAAATCACACTGTAAGATGGAAACTCCTTCAGATCAGCAACAGCTTTCAATCAGTAAAAGTGTTGCAAGAGAACTAATTTCATATATCAAACTTTAATCACTTACAGTAGACCTTGGTAACTCAAGAAGAAAGATTATTGTGAAACAAAGACAGTACATCTAGAAACTATCTAATTGTTACCAATCAATTTCACCCCAATAAAGTTAACAATTAAAAAATAAAGAAAAAAAATAGATTTCAGAAAAGATAAAAAAGAAAAAGAAAGACAGTTTAGCCAAGCTTTTTTATCTTAATTTTAAATGTATTTTTATCACTATATCAATCAACTAAATGATTTTTCCCAATTCTGAAATAAAATTACATATTGGCATGTTGGGCAAGAGATACAATGAGGATAAAATTTTAATTTGTTTTTATGAACATGACTTTGTAGCTTATGTGACTGCTGAAGGGAACTCCATAATTTTCACTAAGGTAAAGTCACTAATGGAGGAGGCAAAAGCTAAACAAAGAAATTCTGTTTTAGGGCCAGACAAGCTTCTGAAAATTGTGAAAGCCAAGCAGTTGTGGTTTGGCTTTTTAAGTTTATGGATCTGAGTTCCAAAACACTATTGACAAATTTAATTTGGAATTGGGTTAGTGGTGAGGGAAAAAGAGAATTTGAAGAAGTGAAGCAGAAGAAAAATTAATGGGATGAAAGAACTGGCAATGGGGTCAGAATACAAACAATAAGGCTAAGCAGAATTCTTAATTTTTGCTGTCTTATAAATGAACAGAGAATGAAAGGGCTTACAAACAAACTGATACACTGCACTCAGTTTACTCAAGTCTTCCAGCTACTCAGAGATGCATTAGGAATCACCCAGATTCCCTTTAGTTTTTTGCTACTCTGAAGCCAGTGATAAAAGTATACTTGTCAAAAAATACTACACTCCCATGCATGTTAGTGACTGCCAACAATAGAAAAGTAAACAAGACTTAAATATTTTCTTTTTTAATACATTATTTAACCAATCCATCTTTCTCAAGATCATGGTTGACCTTCATAATTTAATTTCTTACTCTCATTATCATAGAAATGTATCATTCATGTGACTTGAACACTTTTTACTTAGATCTGTTATAGCAGATACGTTAGGTTTTTATGCCTTCTTTCTGACTGAATGGTGAGCAATTTGAGATTATGGATCTTATCTTGTTCAATTTTTGCATCACCAGAAGCCAGCATTACATTTAATCCATAATAACTGCTCAAAGAAATCCTCTTGAGTTAAAACGCTAACTTAACAGGGGTCTCCAAACTACGGCCCGCAGGCCGGATGCAGCCTGCGAGACCCTCTCATCCGGCCCGTGGAGACCTTTTTATCTGAATAAAATAATATTAAATAAATAATTAAAAACAACATCTATGTTTTGATTCTTTTTTATTTGGACCTCGAGTGTGTAGTCAGCCCCCAAACTGCTGTTTGATAGTTAATGCGGCCCGCAGGCTAAAAAGTTTGGAGACCCCTAGAAATTTCTGATGAGGTAAAAAAAAAAAAAAAAAAAAATACAGCCTTTCTACTGAATCTCATATTTGTTCAGGCTCTGTATATTTAATATGTAATCATCATTTTTCTTTCTCTTTTGTGGTGTCCAACTGTGCCAACAGAGATGATGTGACAGTTTTACTGTCTTTCCCACATCTGATTCTCCTAACCTACCTGCTGAGTTGTGCTCCAAAATTACCTCATCTGCTGTGTTATGCATTATTTTGCTTCTAAATATTTTACTTTTAAGAGAATTCTAGCTGTGAAAATGCTCCATGTGCTCAGAAGAAATGCCATTGACCGAAGACTGGGGTGTGTCCTAACCAGTCTCATCATCTCAAACCCAGAATGAGATGGAGAAGAGCAAACTGAAAATATTTCCCTGGCTCCTCCATTTTGTGCATTTACTGTGGAAAGCTACTGTGAACTTGTCCACTGTTGCAGCAAATATCTTATGAAATAAGGCCGTTCCCCCCCCCCCCCCATGTTCTGCAAAGCACCTCCATCACGAGTAATTAGTGTCAGTGACAGTGTTGCTTGCCCCACGTTTTGGGGCAGCCCATCTGCTGACTGTCCTGTAATGCCCTCAGACAGTCTCAGGTTCATTTGCTCTCTGCCTGGCATTTTCCCCCCTACAGTTCTGTCCATCTGCTGTCTTTACTGCTCTGACCTTTTAAAGTCCTGCCAATTTGCTGACTCTCCGCCACCCTTGCTCAGGCATCTTGATCAGCTTGGACTGACACAATGAATGATCTACTCCACCAGCTAGTCCTATTAGCTCAGGTCTGTCTTTTCATTGTCCAATCCATCTAACCCTTACAACACAGAATAATAGAATGAGTACAGATTATGTGAATATAAACCAAGCTGGACACTAGTAGAAGGGGTCATTGACAAGAAACCTGGAGTCCTAAATTCTACTCTTGGCTCTGTCATTAACTATATGTAGAAACTCAGATAAGTCACTGATTTCCCTCTTGATCTCAACTGCATCAATTCTAAAATGAGGTGATTGTACTATATCATCTCTAAGAACATTTCTAACTCAGTGATTTAAAATTATTCTCAGTTTGGGTAAGCAAATTCCATGAATACTATTAAACCAAGAAAATAAAGCAAAAGATATGTCAATAATATGATAAATGCCCAATTATGACCACAGAAAGCATTATGTTAATAATCAATATCTTTGAACCTACTAGGATGCATTATAACTTTAATACAAGACACTGTCGTTATCACCTACACAGGGAACTCCTAGCTTCCTCCCATGAATCCTGAATTTCATTTTAAACATAGCACTTAGAATTATTTGGATTAAATGTAAAAGAAATCATATCATGAACTCTCTCCCTCATGGCTTCATATTGCACTTAGAAAAAATTTCAAATGCCCTTCAATGGGACCCAGCCTTTCTGACCTCATCTTAGATTACTCACTTCCTTCACGAGTTACAGCCACACCAATCTTGCTCTGGTCTTTCAAACATACCAAGCTCATGCACATCTATTTCTGACAATGGCTGCATGGTCCATTTGGAATTCTGTCCAACAAATCTTCACATAGCTGATTCTTTGTGTGATCACAGTTTCAACTGCAATGTCCATATCTTCATAGAGGCTTTCTCTTGATCACCCTATCCACACAAAACTTACCACCCCGTATCACTCAGCCTCCTTACTCCAGAACCCTGCTTTCATTTCCTTCTACTGACTTCTGCCTGAATTTATCTTATTTGTTTGTTTATTATTTCATCCCCCCCTACTAACATGTAAATTTGGGGGAAATAAGAACATTGTTTTTCTTATTCACACCTGTGTCCCTATCATCTAATCTAGACCAATGCTCAAAATGACAAATTTTTGTTCAATGGATGAATAAGAAAAGGGACAATTATCAAGGTAGTGAGTGAGGCATTAGACATTTTAAATGACAAACTTGATTTTGAACTGAGCAAGAGTGAAATACATTTTGCATGAAATATGAAGAATACAGCATCCTTGCTTCTAAATCTTCCAAGAGTTGAAACACTTCTTTAAAAAGAGTTTGAGGGGTGCTAGGATGGCTCAGTGAGTTGAGCGCTCACTTCGCAGCCCTGGGGTCTGAGAATCGAATACCAGCCCTGGCCTGCGTGGACCCACATGCTGAACTGGGATGTGCCCCAGTTCAGTTCTTGCTGGGGCTGATGTGGAAGGCCCCAGGCTCAGTCCCTGCCCTACACAGCCCTGCACCCACACTTTTAGAGTGAAACCATATCGAAAACTGATGACCTACACATATGGAGACTATTCTGGGCAACCCTATTTCTCTCTTTCTCTCTGTATGTCTCTCCCTGTCCAAAAAAATAATAATAATAAGTAAATAAATAAGAATAAAAACAAATACTAAAGAAAACAAAAGAGTTTGAACATATTTAATTCTTTCTCTGGCCACAGCATGACCTCAGGTGAGCTTGCTTGGGAAGATAGGCTGCCACTAATGTGTGAGTGAAAACTCACTTGCCCAAAGTTGGAAAACCATGAAGGGCTTGTCAAGGTTACAGACAAGTTTCTTTGGAAATCACCAACACTTTCAGAGGGTGAGGACTAAGTTCTCTTGCTTGCAGCCACCCCAAGGACAATCATCCCTGGAAGCTCCTTACATATGGAACCAGTTTGCTTCCACATCAGTGGAAGCCAATCTTCCCAAGTAAAATCATGGAAGGTCACACTTTGGCCAGAGAAAGAATGGAACATCTCAAACTACATTTTAAAAGAGTTTCTCAACAGTCTGGCAGATTTGGAAACCAATTCAGATTAGGTACTGTTTTTTTATACTGCCCAACATCACCTTTATACAATAGGTAAAAATCAAAAGATTTACAGAATTCAGACTGTAGTGCCTAAGCTACTACTTAGCAGCCCAACCTACCTCTGAGGCCAGAGCCATCAAAATCAAACCTAAGAATTTCCTTTTGCTTTCCTTAAAATAAAGCTTTCTGTCAAACCTGTAGAGATCTAAAGTGCATTAGTGGCTACCTGGGACTGGAACGGTGACAGGGGATTAAATACAAAAGGCCACCAGGGACATTACTGGCTGGTGGACACATTCTGGATTTTTGTGATGGTTCAACCACTCGGTAAACTTACCAGAAATTATTAAATTATATACTTGAAATCGGTAATAAATTTTATGGAATGTTAAGTAATACCTCTCTAAAGTTTTGTTGCTTTTTAAAAAAATGAAATATTTGGGTTTAATCAGCTGAGTTTCTCTGGCTTTCAGTTTCAAGAGAACAAACATTTATATTCCATGTAAAACTGAATTTTTCTCTTTTCTTCTCTCAACTTAATCTAAGGGTCTGGGGACATCTCCACTTGATAGTATTCCCAGAGGTTCCCTGAAAAGGTAGGTTCCACTCCAAAAATAATGTCATTTCTTTTTTAATTTTTTTGGCAAACAGAAACTGAGTAGATGTAAAATCTTCGACATAAATACAAAAGGACACAATTACCAGGTCATATGAACTGTTGATAGAACAACCCAAGCCAAGTTAAAAGTATAATAACACTAGTCTGGAACTAAAGTCAGAAACGCGTGTTGTGCAGTAGAAAGGCTGGTGGAAGTGACATGTTTCCATGCATTTCTCAGCATCCCCCTTTCCAACGTGATGTTTTCACTCTCCACGATGCCTTATCCTGTCTTCACGTAGTAAGAATGTGGTCATTATTTCTCACCTCCAAAGTCATGTGCCTAATGTTTTGTCTGTGTGCCTATTTCATTTATAACTAACTTTTGATTCAGTTTTTATCCTACTTTTCATATTTTTTAAAGTATTTTTTTAATCAAGGCATTAAATAAATAAATAACCCCTATGGTTCTCCACCATGGGTTGGCTATAAGTCTATCATACTTTTCAAGAAGGATACACCAATCTTTGATTCTATAGCAGCCATGGTCATTGCCCTGGCAAAACAACTTAGCCAAATCAAAAGAAAGGCTCTCTTTTATTTCCTCTCTCTAGCATATATTCTGAATGCCAGGTAGGACAGATCCAGGCATGGCACATATTGCAATGCTGCTTGAACCATTGTGAATGTAAGTGTTCTCATTGGAGAAATGGATGTATCAGTAACTACTTTTCTGTATTGCTGACAGGTAAGAAGATAACACCATGAAAGGTGCTGTCACACAGTAGGTGCTGAGTTGTCACCAGGTTACTCCCAAAACCCACTAGATAAATCTTCAGTGTGTCAAAATGGCATTGGTCCTATTTCCAAAATTATAAGCTGTCCTTAGAGTCACAGTTTCTTTTTAGTGGAAGGTGACAAAGTGGCAGAAATAAGCTTTGTGAGATGATGGTTTACAAAGGTATACCTGCTTCTATGGGCAGGAATGGTTATCTATCATGTGATTCATATTCTCAAATGACATACACTAATCTGACTGAAATAATCATGGCAACACCAGTGTTATTTGACACTTTTTAAAGAAGACTAAGAGAAGCATTCCAACTACCTCTACATTTATCAGCCTATTCCACATACTTGTTCATTTCATATCCTTTACAGCTAGACCATTCAGTAAGGTAAGGTAAGCAAATAATTCCTATGGAAATGGAAGAACATGAACCTTATAGCACTTACAGTGTACTTGGTAATTTATCACAGACTTTCTTTTTGGTGCCTACAGAATGTTTCATCTTTTAAAAAAAAATAACAAAACTTACTCTCTAGGCCTGCATGTCCTATTTTCCTGTCCGAGGGTTACTACCTTACAGGCAGAAACTATGCTCACACTTTACATCTTGCAAAACACTTCAGCTAGCATAGTCAGTGTCCAATGAATCTCCACTGATTTGAGGTGTTGAGAATGTCCAAACTTCCCATTTCACATGACTGTACTACACACATCACAAGCTCATGAAGTCCAGGTTAGCAGATAGACTTAACACATTATATTCACTACATCATGTATATACCATGATATTTTTTCACTCTAACATAGCACATTTCACGTTATTTACAATTAGTAGTTTGTGTGTCTATTTCTCTAATTACGTGAGTTCCTTGAGAACAAAGTAGAATCATGTCAACCTTATTACCCACAAAACCTCAGCCAACACCTCCAGCACAGTGGCCCTCAAGAGCTCTGTCAGAAGCAGGCATTGAGACAGACACTGGACTACAAATGAATAAGACAAAGTCCTCACTGTCATGGCGCTCACTGGCCAATAAGAAAGAGAGGGAGGTAAACCAATGACTACAAGATGGTGCTGGAAGTGCCATAATGTAAGTGGCCTACAAACTTGAGTGGGCAAAAAGGGCCCTTACCCAGATTGGAGGAGTCGGGCAAGGTTTTTCAGATAAGTTGATAATAAATAGGACACATGTTGGGTAAATAAATAGAAAGCACTCATTCGATACTTATGAAATTAAATTCAGCATAAAGACATGGCATTGGTGATAATAATACAGAACCCAGAACTCTGCAAATCATATTGTAAGGTGAGTGAAAACAATGCCAAAGAGATAACAGGAAAAGGACACACATAGCTACCTTCAGAAGAGAAATGACTAGAACAGAATTAAAGTAAAAAGCAGAGTTGATATTAAAGCAAAAGAATAAAACTCACTTGTCAATATTTAAGTGATCAAAAACCGTAGAAAGGTTGATTCTCACAAATATAAAAGCACACACTACAGGGCCCAAATCAAAAGGGCAGCCTTGCCCCTTCTTGTTCAATACTTGGCTCTTTTCCATCTTCTCACTTCCTGTGCTAGGTGGGTAAAACTGGAATTCTCAGTTCCAATACTTGCCCTTATTTTCAAAGGTTAAGGTCACCACGAAAGAATCTTTTTGTCCTGTGTAGTTGTAGCATGGTAAAGACACAGTCTATTTCATTTTCAGACCAACACATTGCTTTTATTTCTGTTTACAGCTGGGGTACACCAGTGTCTTTGATCCAAATAACTGCCTGG
>PVKE010049984.1:0-11090 GCA_004027555.1 Craseonycteris thonglongyai | reverse complement strand
GAGGACCGAGGATCGAATCCCGGCTCCGGCCCAGGCAGGACCCACATGCTGAACTGGGGAGTTCCCACAGTTCGGTTCTCTAGCTGTCTCTGTCTCTGTCTCTCTCTCTATCTGTCAAAAGTAAAATAGAAATAAATATGCACTGAAGATAAAATAATTACTCTCTATAAATATAAAAAGATATAAAAAAAAAAAAGATTTATATTCCATAGCTTTTCACGATCCTTTTAAATGTCATCCTCATTTGAGGAGATATTCTTATACTTAAATGAGAAACCAGATGAAATTTGTAAATTTTTAAGGAGGGAACATATTTCGAAGGCCATGGAAAATGTAGTTTATTCAAATGATTTCTTTACATGCAAACCAAATTTATCAGAAATTTGCTTTTTTAAATAATGAAGCAGATTAATTTTTGAACCTAGATTTCTCAGGCTCCCTACATAACTTTCTCTCTGTTATGAAAAAATACTCAAACAAGACTTTTCCCATAATAATATTTCGTTAAATAAACCATTAAAAGATTTTTAACCCAAATTCATGAAATATACAAAGAATCTGTTATAACATATAAAAACTCAGAAAACTTACTGACAAATATTCTTGGGAACATACAGATAAATTTTCTAGTTCCTATTTTTACCTTCATCACAATCACCTCCCAAAAAGGTAATCAGCAACACTTCTCAAAAACACTGATTCCTGATCTTCATTCCAGCCCTACAGAATAAGAATCTCAAGGGGAAGCCAGGTTGACTCAGTGGGTTGAAAACTCACTTTGCAGCCCAGGGTCCGAGGATCAAATCCTTGCCCCGGCCTGTGCGGACTCACATGCTAAACTGCGGTGTGCCCCCAGTTTAGTTCTCACCGGGACAAGCTTCCCATGCGGGAGACCCCCAAACTGATTCCACCCTGCACAACCCCCCACCCACCTGTGTGTAATGAAACTATGTTGAAAACTGATGATGTACAACCATGGAGACCGCTGTGGGCCCTCTCCCTTCTCTTTGTCTCTCTCTGTCTTTTTCTCTCTGTTGAAAACAATAAAATTAATCTTAAAAAAAAAAGAATCTCTAGAGTTGGGCCCAGAAAACTGACATACCTTCCAGTTAATTCTTATAAATGCTTCAGTTTTAAGGGATACTTACATTAAAGCTTTGGTCTTTTCACTTGGAACAGTCCTCTTTCCCACTACCCCCAACTCCCAGAAGTACAGAGACTTTTTTTTTATTTTTCCAGTTAGTATTTAAACAGTGATGGTAAAAATGTGAGAGGTATGCTTCTTACCCAGCAAACACCTTGGATCTGGTTAGCTACCTGATTATTGTGGAAAGAGAACTTAATTGGGTTGCTAGGGATTTCATAAGGTGCTTTGATCTCAGAGTCTAGCTTTCTTTTTGGATGTTGATGTAGGATGAGTCCCACAATCTCTTCTATAATTCCCTTGCTTGGCCCTGTTTTCTCCTCACATGGCAGTGAGTTTGATTTGTTCCTTATCGTGAGCTCTAATGCAAGACGTGGTCTTTTTAATAAGGAAATGGAAATATTTATTTTTTGGCTTGACACCATCTGCCAGGAAATTGAAAAAGGAAAAATCATGCTGAGTTGTAATTGATAAGAGTCAGTGATTCGAGTCTAAGGTGGTATTCTTATTCTAGTTTCTACCACTTAGGTCGCCTCAAGTTCGCTGGCTTTAAAGGTGACCTATTGCAATTATGTGAGACCTTAGAATTTATGTGATGGTGATCATGTGATCATGTGATCATGTTGTCCTTTTTTATGCTAGAATCTATTAATAGAATTATTCTCTAAAATACATTTGCTTCACCACTTGTTTTTCACCACTTTGTAACTAATTTTCTCCTAAAATGAATATATTTTGAAAGGTCTATGGCTGTGACTTATTAGATGTTTTTCTACAATAGTTTTATTTTGATTTTACTGATTTTCATTTTATATTCTATAAAAGGTTATTGATTTTTGTTTCTATATAGGTGTGCACATTATTAAAAACTTTTAGGTCTATTTGATTCTTGCAACCACTCAAAATATGGCTAGGAATTTACTGTCTATGTCTTAATTTTAATAAATTTCAATAAATGGTATAATCATCAATATGAATTTTATCGTTAGCACACATTAACTGGGATGTTTTTTAAATTAACTTTGCTATAAAATTAAATTAACATGGAAAACATGTTTTATTTTGTCTTAATGCAGAATGAGAAATTTATTGATGTGAATCTTTCCAAATTTCATGAACCAGAGGGAGGGGGAGCTAAATATATGGTGATGGATAGAGTTGTGTACCTGATACTTATGTGATTACTGATCAACATAACACTAATAAATTTAACAATAAAAAAAATTGCATGAATCCAGATTTATAATATTACCTCTGTCAGTAACACAGCATTTTGCGCAAGTTTGGTGATGAGTGGGGTATGTGTCTCAGTGTGTCCCATATTGCCCCATTTTATACCTGTAGTTCCAGCACTCCAATAATATTAATATTGAACAATAAATTAGATGATCACATCAATGATGAGTTTTTTGGCTCTAATTTGATGAAATATGACACGAAAAAATTTGACTACACAACTTCATGAGAACTTTCAACCCCAAGATTCAATGGAAGAAATCTCGGTGTTAATAATTCATGTCATTTTATTTAATAGCTACACAACTTCTCTCATAGCTCTATCATACTATCAGTGAAGAAGATACAGGAAGTTAGGCAAAACAGGCACAAGGGATGTCAATCCACAAACACACTGAGTGGTAGAAATACCATTTCAGATTGATTGCTTGGAAACTGGAACATATGCTACCCTGTAAACAATGTCATACATTGTTTTTAAATTCCAAAGGTCATTCAAAATGTACATGAGGGGGCTACTGAGTACCAATGAGAAGTGAATATAATAAGTCAGCTTCCAGAGAAGGTCTGTGTAGTGATAGCTGTACATTCAGGCAACTGCAAGCCAATCACAGGTGAGGGTCACGGAAAATGGACAAGTAAAGGCAAACCACAGTCTCTGAGGCAGGAAGAGGCCTTTGATTTCTTGACAGGCTAATGACATGGCATGGGCTAATTTCCCTTGGGAATGATAACCAGATGGTTTCAGAGTGTTGGACCTAAACCCTTTGTGAGATATGATTGATAAGTTTATTCCAAACACCAAAGAAGATAATGAAGTGGGGTCACTTCCAGCCCTCTCCCCACCCCACAATCCACCTCCTTCTGATTTGGCCCAGTTACAGTTCTCCTCATTTTGGACATCTGTATTTTTCTATCAGGAGATCTCAAAAAACAGAAGATAAAGAAACAAATTCAAAAGTAGCCCCTTCTGTCTAAGCTCTACAGTAGAGAAGAGAAACTTGCTCTGCATTTTGCTCTGAATCTCTTCACTTGGTCAAAAAGACCTGAAGGTCTGTTGGCTGATGATCCTTATTGCTTCTTCCGGTCAGTGGAGCTCCTCCTCTTTCCACCCTTGAGGTTTTCCTCCAGTGAGAAGAAAGCACAGTGACCCAGCCAAATTCCACCCTCTCCAAGGAACCACTCCTCCTACATGAAGTTTATGAGGAATATTCATAAACCTGATGTTTTAAGTCAAGAGATACTTGAATGCTGTTAGTTCCAAAATATAGCAAGATTATTCTCATGATGCTGGTGACCCTGTTGGTTTAGGTGTATGTTCACTTGACAAACCACTGATGTGACTTTTTAATTTAATTTTATTTTATTTTATTTTTCAGATACTGAGATTTTTTTAAATATATTTTTATTTATTTATTTTTATTTTTGACAGAGAGACAGAGAGAGACAGAGAGAGACAGAGAGAGAACTGAACTGGGGGAGCTCCCAGCTCAGCACATGGTTCCACACAGGCTGGGGCCGGGATTTGATCCCCGGTCCCTGGTGCTGCAAAGTGAGCGCTTAACCCACTGAGCCATCCCGGCTTCCCCTTTATTTTATTTTATTTTATGGTTTGCCTCACTTCTAGGAAAAGTAAAATCCGAACACAGAGAGTCTAGTTGTGTGTTTCCAACTCCTACACTGTTTTATTTTGTCTTATACAAAATTTAGGCCAATTCAATTAATCAAGATTATAAACTGAGAGATGAAGTTCCTGCAGTATGTTGTCACTCTTTTGTCTGCCCTGTCACTGGCACTATCCTTGTCCAGGAAAAACGTTTCATGAATGTGAAAGGAGCTGACCTGAGGGGGAGTGCTGAGCAGATGCACAGTTGCTTTTTTGTTTTAATTTTACATATGTTATTGTTTGAGTGAGTGCGTGTGTGGGGGGGGCAGAGAGAGAGAGAGAAATAGGGGAGGACCTAGAGCAGTACTTGCCATGGTTGTACATTATTAGTAATGACAAGGTTTCATTCCACACAGGTGGACGTGGTGTTGCATAGGGCGGGAACCGAACCGGGGGCCTCCAGCATCAAAGGCGAAGACCTTCACAACCCAGTAGTTCCCAGTTGTGCCCCAGTTCAGCATATCAGTTTGCACTGGCCAGGGATTCGATGGCCGGGGATTTGATCCCTGGACATCACGATTTCCTTTCTCACCTTCTCTCAAACAATAAAATAAAAAAATAAATAAATCCATAGATATAGACTATAGAAACAATTCTCAGGTTCTCTAATACAGTGTTGTAACTACATTCATATAAAGCTTTCTCAACAAAATGTTGACAATCAACTGGCTGCCAACACTTTCTACATGTACTCTTCTTATGGTTTGGTTTCCTATTCTATATGCTTTCTACACTGTCCTGTGTTTGATTCTATTAGAGCATTCAATATTCTCAAGTACAACTTCCTGTTTATTACCTATCTTTCTAGTAGACAATAAAATTCCTGAAAATTCACACATACAGATTATGAACTTTATTATTTTATCTCACCTTCCTAGCATAGCACTTAATATATAGAACATTTAAAAGAGCACATTAACCCTTTATTAATTTAATCTACCAATAGTTGCTTTTCTAAAGAGGATGAAAATTAATATATTGTACTTCAGGAGCATATTTGTCTGCAGTTAGCTAAGTGGAATATCAAAAATCATTCAAGTCTAACACAAAATTATCATCCACTTCTGAAATGCAACTAATTCTAGGGTAAAATATCACAGTGTTGAAATATTTAATTATACTCTGCACTGGGATTAGAATTATTCACAAAGTACACTCAAAGATTGTCACTTAAGTTAGTGCTATTCGTTATAAAAATTATATAATATCCTTGTTTTCCTTTATTCAGCTCACAAGATCATATTACCCTTCTCATATCAAACTATATAGCAACATACATTCTTGTTACTAAATACAGAGTTCACACCCCATAAGGCAGCAAGGCATTCATGGGGAAACTTCCAAGTAATGATTTTAAATATTTGCAAGAAGAAAATGTCTCAAGGAGAAGAAAAAAATCACTATGACCTGGCTTTCTAGATTTGAAGATTTTAAGAGCGTATAATGTCATATAGCTTTACTGCATGCCTTTCCACAGTTGGTAAAATTATATTTTGGTGTTTTTCCCACTTGCTTCAAAAATTGAGAAATAGTATATGAAATACTGTCAGTTTATTTACACATAAAATCTTTTATCAAATTATTCTTGAACTTGCGGGAACTTATATGAGTTACAGGCCATTGCAGGCTCTTTTGGGGGTATTTGTACCCCTTTTTTGGGAAGTACTGATACTCTGGCAATCTCTAAACAATGGAGATCTGTTTATGTGTACATACACAGAGGTCATCGTCCCCAAACACCAACCATCCCAAGTTTCTAAACCTGATGTGAATTGTTCTAAACTCATTACTTAGAAACTGAAACAACAGAAACATTGACTCTGGAAGTCCCTGAGGGAGTGGCACTCTGCCTGCTGGTCACTCAGAGTCTCTATTCCACAAATTTGTTTCCATGAGGATTAGTTCTCCTGCTGACTACCTGGGTTTTGATCTAGGAACTGAATAGGACTCCACCACAAAGAGCCACTGGATCACAGACAGCGTGTTCTTTTAATTTACTTTCATAAACAGGCAGAAATTGAAGTCAGCTGTCAGCAAAAACCAAATCCAAGACCAAATTAAAGAGCTGAGCATCAGAGCCACAGTAGAATCAAGATCAGTTTGGGGGGAGTGGGGGGAGGGTAGATTTTTAAACTTCCAAAGAAGATATGTTTTTAGGTACAAAGCTAAGACTTTCACTTTGTGGTTTAGACATACTGTGCATTATTTACTTTTCAAAAATTAAATTTAGACTGAAACTAATATCATTGCGAAAAAAAATTAAAAACTTTCCTTGCTTAAATGATGTACATGATCTCAAATATAACACAATAAATGCACAAACCATAACCATCCCTCAGATAATTAAAGCAAATACAGCTCAGTCTGCTAGACATATGGACTCTGAATCTCCTTGATATGGTTCATCACAAACTCCTAATGCTTCTTCTAGGGATTTGAACGATTACTGTCCTGGGATTTTTTTTGCTTCTCTTGTTATCTCACAGTGATCTTGTTCTAGGCCAGTCTGCTGAGACAGAACATTGCTGTTGTGATTGGGGGAGGAAAGTAAGCAAAATCTCAAGCCTGAAATATTTGACAATTCAATCAACAGTGTAGACATTTATCATGTCTATTAGAGTAAGTGCAGATATCCGTGGTTATGTGTGATGCCTTAACATTTAGTTAACATAGGTAGAGATGTCACTGGGGGCAATATGGCATCGTGACTAGAGTATACTGGCTGTAAAGATTTGGGTCTGATTTGAAACCTGGACATTTAGTAGCACATTCATTTATTTCTTTGAGTTTTAATTTTCTCATTTGTAAAATGGGGATAATAATATTTCTGGGGATCGTTTTGAAATCAAATGTAATAATGTACATAATATGCTTACATAAAGCCAGGCACATGGAAGACACTCAATAAAATTGTTATGATTTTACTATTAATTCAATTCAGCAGATAGATTATAAGAGCCTGTACTGTGGGATAGGCAAAAGTATAAAGTGTTTTGGTGCTGAAGACGCTTAAACCCTAGTTGTTAGTTTTAGTTATGGAAATAAGCTATAACGCTTGGAAAGAGTCATGTGTTAGTTACTCTATGGGGAAGTGTCTAAATGAGTGGGAGGTAAAAACAAGAACTACAACAGATCAGAGAAAGAGGCCAGTATGAGTTGAAAGAGTGGAGAAACACTGCACAGAATATGTCAGAAATAGTGAAGAGTGGGGCCTTTCACACACGGAGTGACTGAAAGGTGATAGAAATGATCATGGACTCTGAGGAATAAGCAGCTTCACAAAAGCAGTGTTTGTGCTGGGAGTAAGGAAGGATCAGGTTGCAAGAGGTAGCATTTTCCAAAATGTATTCTAGGAAAGGGTAGTTTAGCAGGATAATCAAAGGTGTCTTCTCTCTTTCTCTCTCTCTCTGTCTCTCTCTCTCTCTGTCTCTCTCTGTCTCTCTCTCTTTCACACACACACACACACACACACACACACATTTATTTCTTGGTCAGATGATTGTGAAATTTTGGGCCAAACTAAGTGAAATACATCTTCATACAGGACTTCTCCGAGACTTAAAAATGCTCACATGTATACTAGAAGTGTAATTCATGGTAATGTTGAAGGTAGAGCATCTAATCATGCTCTAAGTGTCAGAATGCTCATCACTGATGAGATACATGGTGTATGCTTCTCTCTCCTCCCGAAGGAGCTTGTAGTGACAGAGGAAAGATGAGACACAGAATAGTAAAACAGAAGTTAATGCAGCCAGTAATGACTCTTCAAATATGCAGAGGGAAGTCCTGATTTGAATTTGATGGCAAAGGTTGGAGAGGGCTGGAATACTTTGAATTCAGATTCAAGGACTTTGGGGAAACTTTGAGAATGAGGAGTTGGTGGGACTAGGGTGATGAATGAGTATCATAGCTAGAAAAGGATAGTCAGTCTTTTTAAGTTGAGTTAACATGTATGTAAAATTCACCTCACCTGAAAGTTGAGTGCAATATGTGCTACATAAAGGCCTTCTGCATCAGTCGGCTTTATCCGTTAACTTGGGTATCCATCAGCTGCTGAGTCAGCTGGGTGCTGGATGGTCTAGGGTGGCTTCATCTGGAGTGGATCCTTTCTACTGCCCATGGCAACTCATTCTCCAGCAG
Source organism: Craseonycteris thonglongyai (assembly GCA_004027555.1). Taxonomy (NCBI): domain Eukaryota; kingdom Metazoa; phylum Chordata; class Mammalia; order Chiroptera; family Craseonycteridae; genus Craseonycteris; species Craseonycteris thonglongyai. Next base: position 2,904 of record PVKE010049984.1, on the reverse strand, counting down.
ACTAGACCAGACGTGTCCATTCCCTTGGCATTGAACAGGCTCCTACAGAGACCAAAAACACTCAACATCTCATGAAGCCTAACCTTGAACTGGTGCACTATCTTCTCCCAGCTTTCCATAGGACAAAGCAAGTCACAGCACAGTAAAGATTCAAGTGGTGGGGAAATGGTCTCCTTTTATAATGGGAGGAGCTGCCAAATCACAATGCAAAGACGTGAAGATAAAGGGAGGGAAATAATTGTGGCCATTTGTACCATTTGTGATATTTTACTTGATTAATTTTTTCATAGAAATGTAAATGAACTTTGTTTAATACATTGTAGAATAAGAACAGCATGCTCAGAAAGGTGAACCAACTCAGTAGAATAAGCACCTCTGAGCCAAGAGTGACCTTGAGAATATAAGTCATTTGTGAAGTCATCAAAATCTTGGAAGGAGCACTAAACTTTCTATAAGTTATGAAATGGCATGCTGAGCCAATATTACTTAGATCTTTTTTTTTTATTTATTGTTAAATTTATTGGGGTGACATTGGTTGGTAACAATTACAGACTTCCAGGTATACAGAACTCTATATTATATCGTGTATGTATTGCATTATGTGCTTACCACCCAGAATCAGCTCTCAAAGGACACACTGACAACAAATCACAGGTGACTTAGAGATGGGTATTTTGAATGTCCAAAAAGTTACTATAGAATATAATGTGTTCCTCCTGGTTTATTTGACCATGAGAACATTCTCTGCTTCCCTTCCCCTCTTCTTCTCTCCTTTACTCTCCTCTCCTGTCTTGTTTACTTCTCTCCTCCCTTCCCCTCTCTCCTCCTCACCTCCACTTCTCATAGGACTAAGAAATGGAAATAGCATGGTGACAGGTTTAGAATATTAACATGAAGCATTTGACCCAAAGTTGCTGCATGATGGAATAGAGGCCTATCTTTTGAAGATTTACAACACAAAGTTTATGACTGAATTTGGAAGTATTCCTCGTTAGATGGTGTTGTTTGGTGGGTCATAAGGAAATTCTGTCATTGAAAGTAGGAAGCAAGTTACACTATATTTCTAGAAGAATTAAGACAGATACAAAAACAAAGGTACACCTGCCTTCTGGTACCCAGGCACCTAAGATGTTCCACAAATGTTTATTGACCAACTGCTCTGAGGACATCCATAGACTTAGGTGATTTTCAAAGGGATTCAAGCAATAAGAAGCCCTGATCAAGCTTTATTTTGGAAAAGGTATTGCCCATATTCTTTTTCCCCCTCTAGACATCAGACACATGGATTCAAATGTCTGCTGTATCCAGTTCATTCCAGTATATATTTTTGAGAATAAGTAAGAGGCTCTTTTAACTTCAGATTTCATAGAGATAAAAAAGAAAAGAAAAGAAAGAAAAGAGAAAAAGTAAGAATGATCGAGCCCTCTTTATGGAATGAACTATACACAGTTAAGTGAATAGTTAACATAAGCACACATAATACACATCTTTTTTAAAGATTTATTTTTATTGTTTTTGACTGAAAGAGAGAGATACAGAGACAGAGACAGAGAGAAGGGGGAGGGCCCAGAACAATTTCCATAGCTGTACATCATTTGTTTTTCTACATAGTTTTATTCCACAGGTGGGTGGGGGCTGCACAGGGCAGAAGCTGGGCCTGAGTCTCACCCAGGTGAGAACCGAACTGGGGGCACTCCCCAGTTCAGCATATGGGTCCACATGGGCCAGGGCCGGGATTTGATCCTCGGTCCCCAGGGCTGCAAAGTGAGTGCTTAACCCACTGAGCCATTCCAGCTTCCCCCATCTTTTTTAAAACAGATTTATTTTATTGTTTTTGACAGAGAGAGAGAGAGAGAAGGGGGGAGGGTTCAGAGCAGTCTCCATAGTTGTACGTCATCAGTTTTTGACATAGTTTCATTTCACACAGGTGGGCGGGGGACCTGCAGGGGGGGAACTTAGCAGGGGTCTCCCACATGGGAGGCATGCCCCCATGTTCTGGGGGCTAAACTGGGGGCATCCCACATGGGAAGTTTGCCCTGGTGAGAACTGAACTGCAGTCCACACCCCAGTTCAGCATATGGGTACACAAGGGCCGGGGCCAGGATTCAATCCTCGGACCCCAGGGCTGCAAAGTGAGTTCTTAACCCACTGAGCCATCCCAGCTTCTCTAATACACATCTGAATAAACAGTGTGACTACAGTATAATTCCATTACAAATTTCAATCACCCTTTATTAAGATATCAATGGCTTTTAAGTCCTAGTCCTCTCCAAAGTAATTTATTTGATTGCTTTATTCCTGTGTCTTTCATTTGTCCTGGTTGGAATTCTCCATCAATGGTAATTCTGTGTCTCATGATTACCCATACTAATCCTTAAAAAAATATTGCACTTACTTAATGAAAGTTGTACATAGGCAAGAATACTTGAAGGAATTCTGAGTTACTTTGTGCACAACACTTCAAACAAAAAGAATCTATATCAGCTGTTATTTGAGGACTCCCTATTTCTGTTTCTGTATTGCTATTACATAGGTATGTGCTGGAAACTCAAGACCATTCATTCTGCAAATTACACCTGTTGTGTCTGACCAACTGCTCTGAACTGTCCTGCTACAAGATGTAACACTTTAACAACAGGGTATTTCTGGACCTTTCTGCATTTAGGTTGCAAAGCTCCCCCCCCCACCCCACCCCACCGCCCCCCGCCCCCCAAAAAAGAATTGCATTCTTTTCTGACTTGAGAAGTTTTGAGATGAAATTAGGGCTAAGTGACTTGTTCAAAATCAAACACATTAGCTGTGTAACTGTGAATAAATTACTTAGCACAACCATGATTTGAAAGAAAGCCAAGACCACCATCGTCACTAAGTGTTCATTTAATATAATAAAAACACATTACTGTT
>PVKE010049983.1:0-11090 GCA_004027555.1 Craseonycteris thonglongyai | reverse complement strand
ACATTTTGAAACAAATAATGTTCATTGGTTAGTATTTAATCGTTAGTATTAAATTCTATCTCTGTTTTCCTAAGGTAAAAAATATTTGTAGAGGAAAAAAATAACCTCAAAGCACAGGCTCACAACTGCTTAACTTAAAAAATATATATATATATCCACACCTGAAAATTACATAATCCAAAAAGTTACTTAAGAAGTATGGTGTCAGACCACAAGTAACTGAGTATAATCTTCTCTTTGAATCATAAAAGAAAGGAAGAAAATAGCAAGCTTGTATTTGTATTGTAGGAACATAAAAATATCTCTCTTTCTGCTTTGAAACTTTGGTGCCATGATAGCGCTCCACCGCATGAACAAGAGAAATTGTTAAATCATGACCTCAGTAAACCCTGGATATGGGAGGTCCTTCCTATAACTAGTACATTGAACAAGTGGGTGTCGTGAGTTGTAATCAGAAAGCATATTTGTTTTTGCCTCTGTGTAGGAGTTATTTCTTGCCTCTACCTGAAAACGTGGGCAGTTTCATGATTTCACACCTTATTCCTAGGTAATTAAAATTCTTTTGGCCTCTTTAAATCACAGAAAAGCGTCAATTCAATATTTAGAACATTTGATGGGAGGTATTACTAGTCAAAGTTGTCTATTTTTTTCAAAGTTATAGACCATCTCCTTTTGCTTTGGGCTTCTGCCTCTCTTTTTAATTACCACCTTGAGGACTTTGAGTTGAAACAGAGGGAGACAGGAGTATGAGAAGAGAAATCCCACCTTACTTGGCTCAGGTTCCTGCATCCTGTCTTCATTCTTCATGTGCAAACCAGATATGAAAAGCTGACAGCTGACTTCCTTTTTAACTGTGTTTGTGCATTCTTCAGAGGCTCCCTCAATCTGAATGAATGTTTTTCTTCTCCCTTGTGGCTCCTTGCTTAATCTTGCAACCCCTAAGAATGTAGTAATACCAACGACTTCATGCTCAGGTTCTTTTGCTGCTATAAAACTATCCTACTGGCCAAAACCTAAGATTACCTGCATGCTAGCTTTCTTTTACCTATATCCCACACGTGGCCCTCAAAAAACACTCATACATCCTTTGCTCCTAGAAGTCATGAGAGGGAAAGTTGATCCTAACTGGGTGATGAAATCCTTTCACTCTTGCTTTTGAAGCAGGTGCCTAGCTCACCTTGATCACTTAGACTCATACTTGAGAGTCCAGAACAAATGCACCCTCCTTCCCTAATCTAAGGGGACAGATACCAGTTTTCTGAGTAAACTGTTAGACACTCTGTCTCTATTTGAGAGGAAGAGGTAACACCCTACTGCACTCCTCTGAGGAAGGTTCTAAGCAGGATCTAATCCCTCAGTCCTTTTATGTTTATACGCCCAGGTGAGTAAGGGATTCAAGATTCACATGTGTGGTTTTTTATTATGTCCCTTTTGAAATTCTTTAGCACAGTCTAGTCTGTCTTACTCTGGTATCTAAGTAGCTGAGTAGGATAAGAGTTAAAAGTACAGACTGTGAAGCTCTTTTTTCCAGTTTCAAATTCCAACTTATTTAACCTTTCTAGCTTCAGTTTCCTCCCCTCTAAAAATCTGACTGGTATTGATAATGCCTACTTCTTAAGGTTATTGTGATGATTAAATAAATTAATAACAGGACACTGAAAAAAGTGACCCAGAAGTCAAGTCAAGAGGTATCTTCTTTTAAAATCCTGATAACAGTTTCATGATCCCTGGAAATGTCCGTGAAAGCTAGAATATCACTTATGTTAGAGAAGTTAGCTCTATACAAGGTAGGAGGACAAACAACTAAAGATACTCCTTTAAACCAACATTGAGTTAGGCAGAAGACCTGGACAGAGGTTCAGTACAGCTACTGAGTAACTTATGTGGTGTCATGTAAGTCCATTGATAAATTATATGTTTCATTTTCCTCATTCATATGTAAGATTATAAGTTTTTTCATTCTAGGACGTGAGATTATTTTGTGAAAGGCAATTTATTCATTCAACAAGTACATATTAAGCACATACTACGTGTCAAGTACTCGAGGCACTGAGGACATGGTAATAATTAGAACCTGAGAAGTTATCTCAGCCATCACGGAGGTTTGATATTATGGCAGGATCCAAACAACAAACAAAATATATCTTATGTCTTTTAGCTTCCCTACTGCCACATGGGGACTTGTGCTCAGGAGAGAAAGAATGGCTTGGATGTCCTCACCAATTTGGGACAAATGTAATCTCATGTTTAGGGCATAATAAAATGAGTATCTCTGAGCAGATGGTGATGGCGAGGTTGTGGGTAGTGTTCTGAAAAGCAAAGATGGTTTCACTGGGAGCATGCATAGTTCTGGGGTCCCCCTCTTTTGCTGGACAGTGTTGATGCTGAGGTCATTAAGAAATGTACTTACTTAGAACACGCAGGTCTTCTGGGCTTTCTTGACTCCTGATGGAGTCTGAAAACTGACCTAGAACCTCTTATCTAATGCTTATTTTTGATTCCTAGAGCAAGAAATCCCTACTACCTCCTGTGGCAGCCTGTAGATGGGAATATAAAGAAAGGAAAAATACCATTATTTTCTGTGTATAAGACAATACTTTTGTCTCAAATTGTTAGACCAGAAATTGCGTATCATCTTATACACAGGAGAACCTGTGTATTAATTTCTTATGTTGTGTTAGAAAAGTAAGGGTCATTTTATACATGGGGGCATCTTATACATGGGAAAAAATGGCAATCATTTGTTTAATAGGATTATATGTGTTTTAGCTTTCTTTCTCAGCAGAATGAAACACTGCTTCTTTGTCCTATAAAAGAAGAACCTAGAAACACAGGCATCATTTAAAAAATCTTACATCTATCAGAATGCCCCATGTTAAAGAAGACTGACAACATGAAATAAGGGTGAGAATGTTGACCAAACTGTACTCTCATACATTAGTGGAAGAATTGGAAAGTTGTACAACCACCTTGAAGAAAGGTCTGGCAATATCTATAGAATTAGCAGACACCTGCCCTGTGGTCTAGAATTTATTCATGAGAAATAAGAACTCGTACAGACACACACGAATGTTCATAGCAGTTTATTCAAAATAGCTCAAAACTAGATATATAAAGTATATATTAGTTCTCTTTCATTGCCCACCAATGGGAGCACAGATAAATAAACTGTGGCTTATTCATGCAATGGAATACTACTCATCAATACAAAAGGAATAAATCAACATGAAGGAATCTCAAACACAAAATGCTGAGTGAAAAAATATTACAGAAAAGAGCATATAATATATAATCTATATGATATTCTAGAACCAGAGAAGTAGTCCATGGAAAGAAAAAAAAAAAGAATATAGTAGTGGCTATTTGTGGAGTGGTGGGAACAAGGATTGACTGAGAAAGAGCATAGAAGAACTATCTGGGTTACAGTAACCTTCTGCATCGTGATAGCATTTGGGGTTGTGCAAGTGTGTGTACTGTGAATGGTTCCTGAACTTACTGAATGATACACTTAAGGGTTTAGCATTTTATTGTATATAAATTTCATCCAAAGGGAAAAAGTACTTCTGTAAAATATTAAGTTTTAGGTAATGCTATACATGCGTATACACTGGGAGAATATACTGATGTATGCAAGTATTTATAAAAGTATTAGAAATAAAATAGATTAATAAATGAAGAGTGCGATGGATCGATAAATATGTGACCAGCAGATAAAGTATAGTAAAAAGTTAATCATAGAATCTTGGTGATGAGAATCTTGGTGATGTTTATGTACTATAAAATTCTTTATTATCTTTAAACTTTTTAATTTTAAAAATGAAGTTCTAGGATAAAAGTCTCATGTGAGGTGGAAATATGATCTCTTATTATCCTGACTTGCATATTGTAAAAAGTTAAACAATATAAAAATCTCATAGCTTTGTTATGTACCTCTCATTGAGATAAAAAATGATAAAAGATATAGTCAAGCACTTATTAATTATTTATTGAGCAATTCACCATCAATCTCCAATAATGACAGGAACAATAGACTGTTTCTGACCTTATAGTCAAGTGAGGAAGAAAATGTCTTTTCTTTATAATTATTCTGCTAATAAATAATACACTACTTATAGTGAAAATAATTTTAAACAAAATAATTTTCCTTTAAAATTGCCAACACCATTTGGACATTTTACATACATTTGATTAGAAATTATTTCAATAAAAAATAATAAATTATTATGAAAACAACATTTAGAAATAGATTTTATGGTCATTTCTACATTGAACTAGTAGTAGCTAGCAAATTATCTCCAATTATTCTTCATATCTTTGATGTAAAGTACAGTCATAAGACATTATTTTCTGAAATAAGTTAATTCAAATGAAACCAGTTGAATGCATAATCATTAAGAAGTACAATGTCAAATATTTTTAAAATGAAAAACTTCTCTTTTTCTCTTGAACATAAACCAGCAACATCACAAGATTTCTCTTTAATACCTACATAATGAAAGCTATATCTGGCATGTTTCCTCACTAAAGCCACAGTGCCCAGACATAACTGAAGTAAATCTTTCGGCTAGTTAATTTATAATCTCATCTTGTGAGTGTATACGCAGCCATCAAAAAACATTAGTCTTCTACTTACTGACTCAAACACAAAACCTGTTTATCTCTATTATTGAAAAATACTAAAAACAAGTTTTAGACAAGTAGAACCTTAAAATTCAGTCCTGTCTTCTATTATTTCTCTATATTCTTTTCTCCAGTGAATTTACCCAACAGATTTCCCCCCTAAGCTCGTTTTATTTCTCCTGTAAAATACTGAATATTTTTCTTTAAACATTTCCAACACTGAACTTTTTACCTTCTTCCCAAAAGAGTCTTATAACTATATAATTTTTTCATCTCCTTCCATTGCTAAATCTGATAATCTGTTCTCTTAATCTAGTAAACTGCTGAGTTTTGTTAGTTTTTCCCTTAAAACAGTTTCTCATACCTCTTTCTTTATTCTCATTGTCACTAGCCTAGTTCAATGATGTTGTTCTGAATTACTGCAATAGGTTTTTGTGTGTTTTTTTTTACATCCCACAAGAAAAGTCATCAATTCATTAATGATAGAACAGTACAATTTCAAACCAACGTGCAGTTCCTCTTTTGAAATACCAAAAAAAGTTTCTCATGTTTAGATAGTTACATTGTTAATTCTGTAATAGCATTTATGATACCATTATCGTTCTTCAGGGCTCGGACTAACTTTGAACTCGCATTTGCTCGTGACATACCAATGTTATGTCCTTAATTCCCACTCCTGTTTCCTCAACCTCTTCCTCTTCGCTCTCCTCTTATACAGCTGGAGTCTGTGTGTTCTTGAATGTTTGAGGCCGCTTCACCTTGAGCTCTAAATTTCTCAGGAGCTGCTAGCTGTGCTTGCTGAGAAAAATCCTCGAGCTTGGCTTCCCCCCAAACTACCCAGGTATCTGAAGCTGGGCTTTGGTGATGAGAAAGAGGATATTCTTAGATTTCCAGATAGCGACCATAGGCCCCCTGTCATCTGTCAAAGACCCAGTTTGGACACAGCCTTCCCTGCTTTCTTTTCACACCAACTCTGTCTTGCTTTACCTACTGGTTCTTTGTGGATTTCAGCTGCTACTGCCAACTGGGCTTGTTGCATGGTTGCCTGTGTGGAATCCTGTTCCTTGAAGTCTGGTACTAATTCATTACTGTCAGATGCTGTTGCTGACCCTGTCTCAGCCTGGGCCGTGGCAGCTCCTGCTCTGTAACAGGGGTGGTTTCTGTGGCTTCACCGTGAGTTTTGTGCAGGAAACGTGGCAAAACAGCGAGAGCATGACCCTCCCCCGTGTAAAAGTGAAATAGCTCTTAAATGTACAATTCATTGTGGCTCTTCCTCCCATTATTTACAAAATATCAGAAAAGGGAACATTTTTTAATATAAATACTTAAAAAAATTTTTTGGGTGCTTCTATGATCTAGGTAAAAACATCATTCTCAATATGTTGTATATGCTTCTAACTGCCCCTCACTTTTTTTTGAAAACATGAGTTTTAATTATGTATAAAACTTTCTCACAAATACAACAAAATGTATGTATTTAATCCCTACATTTTAATATTGATTTTTTTACTAATTTCTTTTCATTACAAATAACACTAATATGGACATCTGTATACATGCATGTTTGTATGATTTTCTGATTATTTACTAGAGATAAATGCCAAGAAGTGAAAATAGTTAACAAGTATGAGTTTCTGACACTTTAAAAATTATCTTGCCAAATTTTCTTCCAAACCTACTTCCAACAGTGCATGAGTATCAGTTTTGCCACTCTTCAAAAAAGAAAGAAACATAAGTTTTAAAATAGTTTTTAATATTATAGCTTAAAATAGTTTCTTGTTTTAATTCTCAGTCCTATTTAATTCATAACAAAGTTACTCATGTTTATATAAATTTGCTGGGCATTTATAGTTTTTTTTCATAAATTACTAATTCATGTGTTCAGTTGATGTTCATATTAAATATTTTGTGCTTTGCTTATTCATTTTGCCATAGATTCACCATTAGTGTTTTTGTCTCTAGCTGCTCCCTATTACAATATGTTCTGTGTTTCATTTCAAGAGGAATATAGCTAATAGAGCATTCACTTGTCCAAACCATAAAATGTTCTCCATTCCCTTACAGACTCAAGAATTACGGGTAACATTCAACAGTTCTTATGTGTCTATCTAAGCCTATCAATAAGTATCATCATCCTCAGCACCAAAAGATGTCTCCACCCTTACCAAGTGTGTGTAAATATATTCCTCCTTAATAGCTCCTCCCTCTCTTCTCCATGTAAAACTTTTCTTTCCTCTGACTCATACCCTGTATAAACCATACCTGGTTACTCCAGCTCACAAAAATCTTTCCTGGTGGAATTTCTAGTTCACTCTTTCATCATTCTACCTACATACTCCTGCCAGAAATGTGGGAGACTTTGTTGATATTGTCTTCTCCCTTACTTTATATATTCAACCTATTCTAAGTACTCTAAATTCTACTCTATAAATACAATTAAATCCCCTTACTTATACCTATGAACACTGCCACTATTCTAGGCATCTTAATCCTGCACTACCTAAACTATAAATAACCTCCTCCACCACCTATATTTCATTCTTTTGAAAGGCAAATTTGATCATGGAACTTACTCTTTTGCATACAACTCTGTCAATAGGTTGTTATTGCACTTAGGAAATAATCCAAAATATTTGATATGACCTACCATATCTTGCAGTATCTGGCACCTCTTTATCACCTGCTCACTATCATCCTCAAATGCCCTAAGCTTAGCACTTTCTTCTATCCTTTCTCTGTATTACTCTCTTCTACGCACTCACAACCTATTTGCCAGTTTAAATGTAACTTCTTCAGAGTATACTTCTCAACTCTCCAAACTAGGTAATGTTCCTTTATTGCTGAGGTTTATAGCAATGATACTTTTTCACTGCAGGGCTTATGATAATTTTGATCAGTACTCCATTCATTTTATATGCATTGACTTTTATAAGGACAAAGACTGTTGGGAGCCCGGCGAGGAGCCTGAATGGAAAGGTTTCTGGAGGCCTTAATGACAATGCCTCAGCTCCCTTGACCTCCCGGGGAGGACCGACCTGGGGCCTGGATGGCAAGGCCTCAGCCTGCCCTTTACCTCCCCTTGTGATTATCTATGGAAAAGAATGTGTACTTCGCATGAAGGTCAGACCAGTTGATTGATTACTAGGCTTGGGGTTAAAAAGATATGTATGGGGAAGGGTCTGCTTGTTCCTGATAACAAATCTGCTTATGCTAATGAGTAACTCACCCTGTACTTAACCCACCCTGTCTCTTAATCTCTTCCCTGTTCCTTGTAGTGATGTTAACTTCTGCTATATAAAGCAAACAATAAAGCTATTCTGGGCTGCCCCTGCTGAGGACAGCCGGCTGGCCATTTGGTCTGTCTATCAATTCCCACCACTTGAACTCAGGGACTTTGTTCAGCCAGGCTGGTTCCTGGTACAAAAGACCATGTCTGTATTTTCAGCATCATATCCTAAGTGTTAAGCATAATGCCGTGCACAAACAAAAGACTCAGTGAACATTTTATGGCCTGAAAAAAAAAAAAATTAAAGACTGACACCTTATAGATATAGTACTCATTGTTTTCTTACTTATTCCTGTGGTTAAGTTTTATTTTGCTCAGCATATTTAATCTTTTTCAACTTAAAGATTGTGTCTCATGTTTTTTTACAAATAGTTTTGCAACACATCAGACATTAAATAAAGGTAGGCGGGGCAAAAAGAACTGGAATTATTTTTCTTTGATGTGAGTGGGATTATGCACACGAAATTTGGTTCTCTGTGTCAGTCAAACAAAGTTTATTTCTGGGAGTTTTGAGAAGGTTGAGTCATGATTCGTGGAAGAAACATCTGGAGTTGTGGCAAACAGACGACTGGTTCTTCTACCATGGCAGGTCACCTGCCCACACCACGCTGAGTGTTCAGCAGTTTCTGACCAAAAATTAGGCTCACCATACATACTATTTTAAATGGGACAGTACCATTTTTTTTTTTCTGTCTTGTTTAAAATGGTAGGTATGGTCAGCCTACCAAAAATGGCAAGACTCCTGTGTCCACCCTCTCTATTCACCCAGTCTTGCCCCCAGTGACTTTTTCTTTTGTTTTCCTGCATGAGAAAGGTCCACAAAGAAAAACGTTTTGCCAATGTGGAAGAGGTGAAACCAAAATAGCAGAAGTGCCAAAAGGCATCAAAATCGACAAATTAAAAAAATTTTCAGCAGTGGAAAAAGTGTCTCCATAGGTGCATTGCATCAAAGGGAGAGTACTTTGAGGTGATTGAAGTTTAAACATATAAGAATAAATACACAATATTTTATAAATAAATGTCATTTCATCTATACCAGTTGAGATAAAAGTGCTATTGAATAGTCACAACACTGATCTTTAGAAAAAACATTGAGGGAACTTTGGTCAAAACAAAATTGGTACTGAGGAAAAAAAGAGGGGATAGGGGAAGCCAGGATGGCTCAGTGGGTTTAAGCACTTGGGGACCAAGGATCAAATCCCAACCCCAGCCTGTGCAGACCCTATGCTAAACTGGGGTGTGCTTTCCACTCAGAGGCCCCCAGCCCAGTTCCTGCCCTGCATGGCCCCTGCCCACTTGTGTGGAACAAAACCATGTTGAAAACAGATGACGTCCAACTATAGAGACTGCTCTACCCCCCCCTCCCCCGTCTCTCTCTGTCAAAAACAATAAAATAAATCTTAAAAAAAGAAGGGATAAAAATAGCACTACTAGGCATTGACAAATAATCAATTTATTAATGTTGATATTTTTAGTTTTCCAATTGCTTTATGTTTATTTCCTTCTTCATTGACAGGAAATCTGTTCATGCAATAAAATTTTTAAATTGCCATGTTTTGTTACACAATAGGTATGATTAGCTTTTTTTATTGTCTCATGAAATGATTCTTTCAAGAATCAGTTCAATCAAGTAAACATACACTGAGCAGTGGGTGATAGGCTGAGGAAAAACCCAAATCATATTTAAAAACAGAAATATAGTTAAGTGTGAACAACTTAGTGACAACTTAAACCAGTTCGGACACAGGCCAACTCCAGTTTCTTGTCACTGCTACAATTAGCATGGACAGCAGCCCACAATATTGACAGCCAACACTCTACAATGCAGATTGGAGAGAGGATGATAGTTTGGGGACTGGAGTGGAGATGTGACTGCAGAGAGGAATCCTATGATGAAGAAGCCCCAAGCATTCTCTTTATCTAGAGCAGAACGCCAGGGGCTAGCTAGCGAGCCTCCCCTCCTCAGATCCTCCTTGGAGCCTAAAATCAACATCTATTAATGACTGGCAAATTACTCAATGTCTGTGTTTTTTCTCAGGTTCTATTATATTTCAGATTAGAACTGGCTCTTCCTGTCGTACACACCTACCTCACAAGGAAGGGTTGTTGTTTTGGTTTGTTTTTGTGTTTTCTCTTAAAATCTTATATGCTATAAGCTCTTTTTTTTAGTGATATATTTTTATTTATTTATTTTGACAGAGGAGAGAGAGAGAGAGATACAGAGAAAGAGAGAGAACCGAACTAGGGGAGCTCCCAGCTCAGCACACGGTTGTGCACAAGCCGGGCCGGGACTCGATCCCCAGTCCCCGGCGCTGCAAAGTGAGTGCCCAACCCACTGAGCCATCCCGGCTTCCCCCTTTTGTTTTTCATATACAGATGCAATGAACTATTTATTTTGAAATAGTGTATCCTACGAACCTCTGGTCTCAGTCTTTGAGGTTCTTGATGAATTTCAGAATGCTGCTTTGATTTTAGGGGCCAAAGGAAATCAACTTGTTTTTCAGGCTTGAATAAGTATTTACATATGTTTCCCAGTATCAGATGATAGTTTTGTCTAAAATTATTAGAACAAAAATTGGGGGCCATCTTATACATGGGAGTAACCTATGTATTGATTTATTAAAGTTGGGTTAGAAAAGCAGGGGTTGTCTTATACGTGGTGGCATCTTATACACAGAAAAATATAGTAAGCACTCTAGGAAGGAATTTTAGGGGTAAGAAATAGTGTCCAGGCTGAGAATTTAGAGGAAAGAGAGTGTGTGTGGAGGTGGGGCAGGCAGGAAAGGCTGCCACCTACTTCAATAACAACTCCTCCCAAATCTCCAGTTAAGTACACTGAAGACCATAAAATGTGTATGTGCCCGGGCAATTGTGCCCCGTCCAGCGGGGCACGACAACGCGGCTCGAGGGGGAACCTATGAAGGACAAGAGACAGGAGACACGAAGAAATGGAGGCAAGACAGGATTCTGATCAAGCCTCAAAATTTTATTTCTGTTACAGCGGTATATATGCAGTAGGGACAAAGGAGGGCAGGGCTGTCTGTCTGGCGGGGTATTTGTCAAAAGGTGATTGGTTGGGATAAGTGGCAGTTTAGGATTGGCAGAGGATGGGCGGGCTCTAGCGGGCAGTTTAAGCGAGGGAGGGGCAGGAGTCATACGGGAAGTATTACTGAGCAGAAAGTTA
>PVKE010049982.1:0-11090 GCA_004027555.1 Craseonycteris thonglongyai | reverse complement strand
CCGTTCCTGTCCCCAAACTGCTCCTTCTCCCTCCCTCTCCCGCTCTCCCCTTTTTCCTCTAACCTTTGTGTGTTGTTCTGCGTTGTGTGGTTCTCTCAGTTGAGGGTGCTTCTCAGGGTTTCCCCTGTGGGTTCCTTTTTGTTTGTAAGTCCCTTCCCAGGTAGGTGTCTGGGTTCTCCTCTCATGCCGCCATCTTCAGAACTTATTTTTGTAATGGTTAAGCGGACAAGAGTAGCATCTCCAGCTCTACATTCTTTTTCTCTGGCAGCCTTCCTAGGGAGAAACAAATAGGTAAGACAATTCAGTTTTGGTCATTTGCTCACGTTTTTTAGTACAATTTTAGGTTCATGACAAAATTGAGCAACAGGTATGGAGATTTCCCATATGCTCTTTACCCCTACACTTGGCAGCCTCCCTCATTATCATCCACCACTAGTAGTACATTTATTACAACTGAGGAATCTGCACTGACACATCATCATCAAAGTCCATAGTTTACATTAGCTTTTGCCCTTGGTGTTTGTACATTAAATAAATGTGGAGTGACATGTATCCACCCTTATGATGTAGTGTGTTTCACTGCATGTTTCCTCCCTCCACCCCACATCCTGGAAACCACTGATCTTTCTCCATAGATTTGCTTTTTCCCTAACTTCATATAGTTGGAATCATATAGCATGTAGCTTTTTCAGAGTGGCTTCTTTTACTCAGTGATAGCATTTAAGGTTCCTCTTTTTATGTCTTTATTGGTTGGCAGCTCATTTCTTTATGGTCTGAATAGTATTCCATTGTCTGGGTGGACCACAGTTTTTTTATCCATTCACCTACTGAAGGACATTTTGGTTACTTCCGAGTTTTAGTAATCATGAATAAAGCTGCTATACACATCTATGTGCAGGTTTTTGTGTAGACAAAGGTTTTCAGCAACTTTGGGGATATACCAAACAGTAAGATTATTGGACCCTATGGTAAGAGAATGACCACATGTCATTAGTTTTGTAAGAAACTGTGAAAATTGTCTTCCAAAGTAGCTGTACTGTTTTTCATTCCCACCCGCAGTGAATAAGAGTTTCTGTTGCTCCACATTCTCACCAGCATTGCTGTTGTCAGAGTTCTGGATTTTGACCAAATTTAAACATCTCATTGTTTTAATTTGCATTTCCCTGGTAATATCATGTGGAACATCTTTTTATTTTATTATTTGCCAGCTGTATATCTTCTTAGTTGAGGTTTCTGTAAAGTCTTTGGCACATTTTGTAGTTGGGTATTGGTTTTCTTATTGCTGGGTTTTAAGAGGTTTTTTATTTATTTTTATTTTTTTTATTTTTATTTTGGATAAGTCTTTTGTCAGATGTGTCTTCTGCCAATATTTTCTTCTGTCTGTGCCTTCATTTTAATGCTCTTGACATTGTTTTTCACAGAGTAGAAGTCTCATTTTAATGCAGTCTAGTTTAACAACTTTTTTCTGTCACAAATCACACCTTTGGTATGGTACCTAAAACGTCATCACCAAACCCCAAGTCACCTAGATTTTTCCTGTGTTAATCTTTATGGAGTTTTCATGGTTTTGCATTTTTCATTTAGTTCTTTGATCCATTTTGAGTTCATGGGTCATTTGCACCCTTTTACTATAGAGCAGGGGTGTCAAACTGGCGGCCCATGGGCCGCATGCAGCCCCTGAGGTAATTTTTTGTGGCCCATGATGCTCTGGAATAAAATGAAAATAGAAAAAATTGTTATGAAGAAAATAGTGCTTAAGGGAGATCGAGGCAATACCGTACACACAATTCCTTCGTTGACTCTTTAACTACTGAAGACGGGTATACACGTGGCTCAGTGCCTTTCCTGGGGCCTGGAGGCATGTATAAACGTGCTGACTCAGTTCCAGCAACGTTTGTAAATGTGATGTGGCCCGCATGAATCTTGCCTGTTGCACCAAATGGCCCGTGCTTTCATTGAGATTGACACCCCTGCTATAGAGGAACTGCTAACAAGCTTTCTCTCAAACTTTTTAACTTACAGCCCATGCAACTGTATTGCCCCTTTGAGGTAGTTAGTGGATTTGCCTCACTAGCAAATACAATTTATATCTTTTAGTTAAATTTGAGATGTCAGTCTACTTATTAATGCCCTTTCACTGTTTTCCAGGAGTAGCTACCCAGATCACCAAGAAGGGGAGGAGCCTGATGAGCCTGAGGGGTTGCCCTCAGAAAAGACCTTGGAATACAATGATGAAACCATGGAACTCATTCTACCTTCTGGTCAGTGCATTTGTTGAAAATAAATAGCTTAATGCTAGTGAGGCTGTTGGAGAGACATGTTCTTATCTATTCTTTTCACACTGAGGGAAGTAGAACAGAACTTCCAAGTGTATGTTTGTGTTCTCAGGTACAGGGTATATTCTGAAGGTTGCCACTTAGCTGTGTGTGAGCTATTTTGATTAAATTGGGTTGGTGGTTTTGCTCTCCTTGTTCTGATTCAGAGTGCTTGGATCAGTCATTTATTTTCAAATACATAAACCTGTTGTGTTCTCTTTGTATATTTTTGGGCCCCATCTAGGTTTTCTTGTTAATCTTGACCTTACTCTTATTTGAACTGACCACTGTTTCATTGTTACTCAGGTTTCCAAATGATAGCTGATTGATAATGCCTAGGTTGCCTGTTTCTGATTGTAGAGGGGAGGCTTAGGGTTTGAACTCTGTGTTCTACTTTGGGAAACAGTATTCATAATTTTGGGAATTTAACATAGGTATAAGAGAAAAGCTCGAATGTGAGAAGCATCTGCTATTGTTTACGATGTTGTGATTAGCTGATAAGAATGGGAGAAGCTACAGAAGACATGAGAAGGAAGGGGAATGGCATAAGGGGATAATAAGATCCTAATAATAGCTTGTATTTCCTGAATGATTATTTTTACAACAAGTCTTAGGGGCTTGTTAGTGCACTTGCCTGCAGTGCCAGGAGCAGATTGCTTTGTCTCACATCAGCTAGTCCAAGAAAGAGTGGCCTGAGATGAGCTTAAAAGTTCAATGTCTATGGTTTCTAAAGCCTGGGTTTCCTTGTTCGCAGTTGCAGATCACTTACTGAGTCATGTTGTTAAACTGTTGGATAATAAACCTGGGGACAGCTCTCTGACTACACTTGGAAGTAGTGAGATGACTGGTTTGGTGTTAGAGACTGAAATACTGTACTTTTAGAAGACAGACTCAGGAATAACATAACCAATGGTCAAATACTGCCTTGCCCTAAAGGTTCATGACTAGGCCAGACAAGTGTATTTTTCTGTGGGAAGAGTTGGCGTGGATGTTAGCATGGAGCTGGTTTGAGGAGGATTCTAATATGAAGAGCTTCATCATATTTTATCCAACATACTTAGTAGATTTAGCTTTAAACTACAATAATTTCAAAAGCAGTAGGTGAGATCCCATAAATGTAGTTACTTCAGCTCCACTAGCTGATCCCAGAACCAATGACAAAGAGCATCCGGTAGAGGGCACTGTGGGCATTATTTTGAAAACTGGTCTGGCTCGGAGTTCTTAGCTCTTGTTCCTGTAGAGTAAGTTGGTGTGAAAGACACATCCAGTTCGCTGCTCACTAGCCAGATGGAACTGTTGGATCCACAGAGGTACAGAAGTGCTTAGGAAAATTAGAGTTGGAGATATTTTCCTTTCCACTATCTTAATGTCATCTATTGTTAGACTGTTAAGTAGGAGTGGACCATTCTGTAGGTGGTTATTGTGGTGACAGATAGATGGATGAGTTGTGACTTCTCTATAGCTCAAACATAACCATCTGTCATATATTGGGCACTCAGTGTGTTCTAAAAATAATTTTCCTTGATAAGGGCCTTCAAGTTCAGCTGTTCTCAGCACACTATACTTTGCGCTTAATGCTCAGCACATTATACTTGGCGCTTAGTGTCAGGTGCTCACTGTCATTGACACAGGGCAGGGGTAGCTCTAAACATTGCGTGTTTTCATTTCTCCTGCTAGCTGTCGGAAACCTTGACATTGAGTAATGAAACATTTTCAAGGATGTTTTAAAAAGCCATACTTCAATAATACTTATTTCTAAATGCTGCTTAAGAATATAAACATATTGATTTATTATGTACTAATGACCAGCGTTATCATTTAGTGGTTTTGAGGCAGTAGTCATTATAAACCTGGAGCATCCTGACCTAACATTATAAATAGAAAATCCCTGTGAACGATGCTGGGGTTTCCTGCTAGAGCCTCCATTTAAGTTGAGTGTCCATCAGCCGTGTCTCCCTGATTTCTTGTGGTCTAGCAGCTTTGTTAAGTCTTAAATCAGGTTCAGGAGAATGTGTTTTCATCCATAGTGAATATTTCCAAGGACCATATCACCTTTGATTTGGATGTTTCTTTGTCATTCCTTGAATCTGACCACAAAACAGTCAGCTGGAGGTAACTACTTTTCCATATCTGTGTGGCAAGCAAACATTTCAGGTAGCTTGCCAGATAGAGGGAATTAAAACAAAATAGCCTGACGGAATATTTTCATGTAAATTAAAGGTCTAGATCCTAAAAGCAAATAAAGCCATCTGCCATATTTACCATATAGTGTCCTGTTCATGGTCTTTCTACACAGAGGATTCTGAAAAAAATTATTTGATAATGTGTAAATGTCAGAGTTTCTTAGAAGATGTGTACATGGTTCTACCTAGCCATATTTTCTATATTCTGTTTCCTTGGAAATAGCTGTTTCATGCCCTATATATGTTTTTGTGTTAAATTTCTATGTGTTTATCTGTCTGGGAAGGTGTTTGATTAATATTAACTAACATTCTTGTTAAAACAGTTTGTATTAAGTGGGCTCTCAGGTGGTGCTGATACCACTGGCCCAGGATCATTTTAAGAGCTCCTGCTCTGCTGGAGCCTGGAGTTAGCCACTGTGGAGGCCTGCTGCCTCCCTTTGCACCTGCTGTGAAGCTGAGATACAGGGGTCAGCACACACTTCCCGTAAAGAACTGAAGTCATTTCTGAAAACATGATTTGACTGCATAGTTTTACAAGATCCTTCAAAGTAAGCAAAAGCTGTAGAGAGAATGCAATGTAATAATCATCTTTTAAAATTCCAGTTCACCTGGTAATTTTCATCATGTAGAAAACAGTAGGACAGTGTTTCTCAACCCAGGCACTGTTAACATTTTGGGCTAAGTTAGTTCTTGGATGTGGAGGGTTGTCCTTTGTACTGTAAGATGGTTAGCTATATCCCTGACCTCTGTCCACTAGATGTCCTAGCTACCCTCTATCTGTAATAGCCAGAAATGTCTCTAATTATTGCCAATGGCCCTTGGGATAAAATCACCCCTGTTTGCGAACCACTACCATAGAGAAGTTAAGCAAAGGAAAATCGGATTAATCTATTCTAGACCCAGTTTGGCATGTAGGCCTAAACATCAAGACTGTTCCCTGTGCTTAATCTTCTTTCCATTAAAAAATGTTACAATTCCTTACCTCCTAAGGTCCTATTATCTGCCTCAGTAGATGTTGATATGTGAATTTCTAGGGGGCATATTGTATATAAGTACAAGATCATGAGTTTTTCACTTAACAGTGACTTGCCATTCTCTTTTTTAAAATCTCTGCTCTGGTTTTCTTTTTCATTTTTAATATACTGCTTCATCTTTCTGCAGGAGCTAGAGCACTGTTTTCTCTGGCATATCCATTTAAAAGTCTGATTTAGAAAGCCCTTGCTTTATAGTGCTGCCTTGAAAAACTATCCAACTCAGTGTTTAAATAATGCTTTTTGAAAAACAGGTGCCAGAGTGGGTCATCGCTCCTTGATGAAATATTACAGACAGCGATTTGGCTTGTCAAGAGCTGTGACAGTGGCCAAGAATCAGAGGGCCGTGGGCCGGGTACTTCAGCAGTACAGAGCCCTGGGATGGACTGGCAGCACAGGTATGTCAGGTATGTCAGCCATGGACTTGCCCAGGAACTTGTTTTACAGGAAGGGGCCCAGGTCAAGTCACTTCCTCTTATGTTGTCCTTGTGGGTCTTTTAGAGGGGAAACTTAAGCTCTTAGCTCTTTGCCTTCCATTACTACTCAACGTGGCTATGGCAGTAAGCCCAAAGCTCTGTGACTTAAAAACTTCATGTTCCTGTCACAGTAACTTTTCTAAAAGTGCATGTACACCATTAACTTTTTCAGAAAGTAAAAGTTACCAAAATAGTTATTTACGAATCATCGAAAGTTGAAATTGTCCAAGAGGATACAGAGACTCTGTGTAGTCACATGGTACCTCCCCTCCATCATTCTTGATCTTGGAAACACAGGTGCTTACATTTTCCACCCAGTGTACATCGAAATGGAAGGGTATTCAGGCCAAAAAATAGTCAATATGACCTTCGCAGCCGAAGTCTGCGATCACCTCGGCTGAGGTGATCCCTTATGGTGGTATTCTATGGACCCATGCCTCATGACCTGTAATGATCTTTAAGAAATCCTCACTGTTTTCAGAATGTCCCAGGAGTTCCTGAGAAATGCGAACTCTCAGTTTATCAGACAGCATGTGTGGTACCCATTGGCACGAACTTTGCAGAATCAGAGAACACTAATAATGTATCCCGCTCTCTCCTTAGAAATTTGTAATATATGAGCATTTCTTTTTGTTTCATGCGATGATTTCCGCAGATCAGTTCTTCAATGTGATCTTGATGGAGCTGATCACTTGCCGTCATTGGTTTTCCACTTCATGGTTTGTCACTACAATCTGCTTGCCTCACTTCTCCATCTTTGAGCCACCTTACCCACTGTCTTACTGGACTCACATCAGCACATCATAAACCGCTTCCATTCGTCTGTGACTTTCAGTTGGAGGAACTTTTTTCCCTATTAAGAATTTAGTCACAGCATGCTTTTTTTTCTGAATGAATACTTTTCCATTTTGATTCTGATCACAAATAACAACCTATTGCCTCATTTCTTATCTCCTTTCTAACCAAAGGAGCAGCCCTTAGGAGCCAGCGGGACATGGAGTATGTCCAAAGGATGAAGTCAAAATGGATGCTGAAGACAGGAATGAAGAACAATACCATCAAGCAGAAGCACTTTAGGGCCCAAGTAATGTTCTGAGGGTCTCCTGGACAGGCAGCCCTGCCTGAGGACCAGCGAAAGCCAGATTGTGTGACAGCCTTTTTGCTGTTACATCTTCCTGTACTTCATCTGTTCTGACCAAATAATAAAAGGCAGAATCATGTTGGCTTTCAAATGTCATTTCTGGACTAAGATGATGTTTGCACAAAGGGAGTTCTGTGTCCTGGACTCAGGATCTATACTACTGCTGGGCAGTGTCTTGCCTCAGTTTTTTATCTGAGTTTTTTATCTGACAGATTTTGGGCTGTCAGAATAAGAGGAATGCAAGAGTGACTTGTATGCTCCAAACTTAGTTTAACTTCCAGAAGAATAACATGGCATTGGAACTTACGTAAGGGGGTTTTGTTGAACGTCACTCATTTGGATGTATAGTGGCTTGCGTGGTGCTGTAAGTCTGGGCATGTTCATTACATCTAGGCAAAGTTAAAGGGTGTGTCAGCAGCTTACTGTGAAGGTTCTTTATTTCTGGATGTGAACACACAGTGCTCTGCTCAGACTCGGTTTCCAGTGCTAACTTGAGCGTTAGTTTAAGAAGAAGAATGTAAAACATTTAGATCGTATTTTAGAAACATTACCTAGGGTCGAAATCTCTGAAGAGATTCTCATTTTAGGTGGTTTAAAGGAAATGGTGGTATATTGAAAACGAGGTTCAACACCATTGAGCCACCTGCACGACTTTGGAAAACTGACTTGGTTTTTCAGTCTATACATGTACAGTGAGCTGTTCATTACCTCACATGTTGGGGCTCAAGAAATCTGCCAGAGGAGCCATCACTCATTCACTGCCAAGCACGAAGTAAGTGCTCAGCTTCTCCCTGTGAGAACAAAAGGTGCCACCCAGAAGGCCCGTGCTCTGGTGGGAGCCGTTAATCTGAGCAGTGGGTTCAGGCATGCCAGGAGATTGTACTTGGCCGTAGTATGTGTTTGCCAGCCCTCTTTTGTAGGGACATGTCTTTTCTTTAAACTTGGGATGTGTAGAGTTAATTCTCTTCTGTTCACATGCAGATTCACTATCATCTATAGTAAAGGGCTCTTTGGCCTTAATTTAGCTCCTTCATCCTGTTTTCTAACGTCCTCCTCGCACAAGTGCCCACCCTCTTGTGTTTGACACCTTTTAATCTGTGTCTTGGGCAAATGAGGTAGCGCTCCCTATGGGGTATATTTTTAATTTACACTTAACTGAATGTGCATGTTACCGTGCTGTCGGTCTTGTCAGTTTTGTTTTTCATTCACTCAGCATGATAAGCCTAGTTCGTTGCTTCTGACTGCCACGATGCTGGTGTCCACAGTGTGTGGCCCCCACACAGAGGTGACACCTGCTTAGTTCCAACCCACCGATACCACTCCAGCCCAGCACTAGAGTACACCTCGTTTGCATCCCTAGTCTTTTAATTGCGAGCATTTTTACCTGTGGGAGGGTAATGAGGACAGTGTTTGCTGACTTATAAATACTCCTGTTTGTTTAATTACCTACTTATTTCAGGCTGCAGGAGATGCCTTGTTAGTTCTGATTCTGGGTTTATAAAACAATCCACTGTTCCACCTCTATATCACAATTTTATCAAATTTTGGTTTTTTTCTTTAGTTTTAGGTTTTTTTTGGCCTTCCTGTATTCTCTTTGGGAGCGAGGCAAAGGAGAGATTTAAACATCATTTCCATGTACTTGCGTGAACAAGATAAGAAGCATGACAGAGTACTTTGCAGGAACCTTTGGTGTAGGAAAGTATGAAGTTGTCTGGTAGTTTATTTCCTGGTCATTCTCTCTTTGGATGTGTGTCTTAGATACACTGTTCCCCACTCTATCTTCTATAGTTAGGAACCCTTGGGTTTCCTGGCCCATTCCTCTACACTGATTTGCTACTCGTTCTCCCCCAGTTTGGTCCTTTCGCAGCCACATGGATCCTTACTGCTGTCTCATGCCTATCACATTGGAGAAGTCGGTAGAAGCTGTCAAACCAGTAGAAGCTGAAAACCCAGGGAATGCCAATATCCTTAATTGCATGTTTGATCATTTTAAATTCCCCACTTAAAATGACATAGTGCTTTTGTTTCTCCAAATTTTTATTAAATATGAAATAAATTCATATTAGCCTAACACACTTGCTAGATTCAGATTTGTAAACCAATCCCTATGGATATTTCCCCTCATGGCCTATTCTCTTTGTGACAGCTAGTTGTCTACGTTTACAGTGGATACCAGAGGTTCATCAGTTCCCAGTTGGCACTGGCTGCTGAAGGACCTGTGTGGAATCTCCTGGGAGTAATCTCAGGACCACATGGCTCTGACAAGGTGACATATCTGTCTTTAGCTTGAGATAGCAGCTCTGGGATAAGTATTCATTTTGGTGATGACTGCACAACTCTGAATATACAAAAAGCCAATAAATTGTACACTTTAAATGGATGAATTATATGGTATGTGAATTATATCTTAATAAAACTTAAAAAATACTGGGATGAAAATGAGCGAACATTGTTCCCTCTTGCATGTTACAGAAGCCTGTGGCAGCTGGGCTGGTTGTTCACACTATTCATCCTGCTTTGCGGGGTGTGAATATGTGTTTAGTGAGTATAAGGTGCTTTCGTGGACCATTATTTTTCCCTCCACATGAAGCGTGGGCAGCATTCCTACTTTACAGATGAGGAAGTGGGCTCAAGGACAGTCGACTTTTAAGGAGCCACAGAGGGAAGCCAGAGAGAGTGGTTTCTTGCCCAATATTCTTAAGATTTCAATGCACTGGTCAGAATCCTCAGCGTTGTCCCGTCCTACGGGGCACATCAGTGGGCTGTAAACATTACTCAAGTCCGTGAAATCTGCAGTAGCTCTGAAAGAATCTTGCTCTAAATGTAGAAATGCGTGGACACTAACGTGTACATTAATGCATGATACACACATGAATAACAAATGGTATACACATGAAAGAAACTACCTTTCTCTTGCCTAGAACATAATTGAATTTTGCCTCCCACCAACTTTGTTTATTTGTGGATTCATCATTGTTGAGCCGCTATCCACCTTAGTTATTTCTAAACTCTCAGAAGATCCCATTGCACATTATTAATTTGGAATTCACAATAATTCATATGCAGGAGCTGTGTTGCCAACTCAATGTGCAGACTTTTTTGCATAATTTCTGGCAGTCTAGAGAAATTTATAAGTGCTTTGAAGAATACATGTCATTTCATTTAGACTCATTTATAATCACATTTTGACACTAAAATTGATGGAGATTAGGAAGATTTGGCTCGCTTGTTAATACTGCTGTAAGGATTTTAATGTGGGAATAATTTATTGATCATTTGGGGGCTGAACCTGAGTGCTCAGGACGGTATGACGTGACTACTCTGGAACACATCAGTAGCTGACAGTCAAGGAAAAACCATTTCTCGTTATACATGCGAGTCACTGGAAAGTCTAACTTTTTCAACTTCAAAAAACCTTTTACTACAATTTGCTGAGTATACGATGCATTTCTTTAGAGGAAAGTGCATCAGTGTTTAGCATAAACCTAAAGCTATAGAAAAAGCATAAAAGCCATATTAAAGCCATCAGATGTTTTCTAAATCTATCATGTTGATTTCATTTATGACCTATAAATCCTGAATTTGGGGCATTCATTATCTTACTCCCTTATCTTTTATTATTAATCACCACATTTGGTATTCCATCTTCAAGTACCTTTGTTACTTGGGGTAGACATGTTGCCCTGACCAAGCAAGGTTGCCCATTTTTAAACACAGTATCTGCAAATGTGGAAAATAAGACTACTTATTTTTTTTTTTATCTTTTCACATTTATAGAGAGAAATTATCTTTTTGTCTTCAGTGCATATTTATTTCTATTTTACTTTTGACAGATAGAGAGAGAGACAGAGACAGAGACAGTTAGAGAACCGAACTGTGGGAACTCCCCAGTTCAGCATGTGGGTCCTGCCTGGGCCGGAGCCGGGATTCGATCCTCGGTCCTC
>PVKE010049981.1:0-11090 GCA_004027555.1 Craseonycteris thonglongyai | reverse complement strand
TATGTATTTAAAATGTATGATGTGATAATTTGATATATGTAACACTTTGTGAAATAATTACCTGCCAGGTTAATTTACATATTCATCACCTTACGTATTAACATTTCTTTCTTTTAATTTGTGGTGAGAATGTTTACTATCTATTATCTTAGCAAATTTCAAGTATATAATACAGTATTATTAATTACAGGCATCATGCTGTACAATAGGTCCCCAGAATTTATTCATCATATAACTAAAGGTTTGTATTATTTGACCAGCGTCTTTCTATTTCCTTCACCCTTTACTCCTCTCTCTGGTTCTGTAAGTTCAAGTTTTCTTTTTTTTAGATTTCACATGTAATAGAGTTTATATAGTATTTGTCTTTCTCTGTGAGGCTTTTTTCACTTGACATAATGCTCTCAAAGTCATTTATGTTGTTGCAGATAGCAGGATTTTCTATTTTTCCTCATGGCTGAATAATATTCCACTGTATATATAAATTCTATCTTCTTTACCCATTAATCTGTTGACAGACACTTAGGTTATTTCCATATCTTGGTTTTAGTGAATACTGTTGCAATGAAGATGGCAGTGGAGACATATGATTTCATTTCCTTTGGATAAATACCCTGAAGTGGGATTGCTGGTTCATGAGGCAGTTTTATCTTTAAGTTTTTGAGGAACCTATACTGTTTATCATAGTGACTGCACCAATTTACATTCCCACCAACAGTGCACAAGAGTTCCCTTTTCTTCACATAATTGTTATCTCTTGTCTTTTTGACAAAAGCCAACCTAACAAGTGTTAGGTGATAATGATTTGTTATTTTTCATTGTAAGACCTTGTTGAGGCTTGATTTAAGGGATAAATCTAATAATTCATGTTTTCTTATTTTAGGAAAGGCAGACTTGTGTAAGATGCAACTTTTTAAAATAACTGACTTTGCAGAGCTAGTTCGTATAAAAGCAAAATCTTGTCTAAACTTTTGCAGTTAAATAGCAGGCACTAAATATACCCAGAGTGGCATTTCTGTATTTAGCCACTAAACTAAATTGAAATGTGAGACTTCATAAAAATTGTAAAAACAAAAGAAAACAAAGCAAAATACATGAACAAACAACAACAACAACAACAACAACAACAACAAAACCCTTCCTTATCCCAAAACTTTACTTGTATCATTTTTTTTTTGATAAATAAAAGCCTCCAAGTGTTTGGAAATTAATGCTTTGCCACATTTTCTCCCCTATGTCTTTGCGATGAACATGTGTGTTCCGTGCTGAGTAAAAACCAAACACTTTTAAGTAAGAGTGCAGAGCTAGGCTTCTGCAGTCCCACGGTTGGGTGTCTGTTCTTGTCTGTTGGCATATGCTTAGCAACCCACTTATATTTAGGTGGCTGTGGTATGTCAGTCACATCCTCAAGGAAAGCATTGACAGCTTGAGGAAGAGGAAGGCGTGGTGAATTATGTAAGCTAAATCTCTTCAAAGGCTCAGCACTGAAGTTATATACTACATGGTTTTAGGGGTTGAGACATATTGATGCTAACCAGTTATGTTAGTGATATTAATATTATTCCTCCTGGGCTGGTTGATTTACACCATGTCTTTATAAATTTCTACTCAGCTTTCCATTCTAAGCAATGGTGTCAACAGGAAGTTGCTTTTAAAAAGACATACAATACAGAACCATGCGTTTCACCCACAATTCCTCGTGATGTACACAAACTTTGTCAAGGGGCTTCACAAATAGGCTCTTGCAAAAAAGAACAACAACAAAAAAGCCTTATTTTAAGCAGGATTACTGTCAGTGTTACTGGGACTGTCTGGGTTTTTATTTTTCTATGATAATGTCTGTAACTAAAAACTTTCAAACATTACATAAGTAGCGATTATTCAATGATATTAAGGTTAGCATCATTAATCTAAATGGTTTTTAATGTGATAATTTTAGTTTTATTGTTACGATTTTTATCTGGATTATTTTGTTATATATTCTAATTCATCAATGAGCATAGGCAACATGACTATGTAAATTATTAAATGTCTATATTTTTATTCTTCAATATCCTTTGTAAGGGAAGAAAAATATATGTTTATATCTTCAGAAATCATTCAGGATTTAATATAATGAATATAGACCTTGACATTAATTAATGGAAAACCCTTCCATTTTCTACACTGTATTGAAAGAAATTAAGTACAAAATACAATGTAGCACATTAGAACTTTGCTAATAATACATTTACTCATGCTGCACCATTGAATTGCCAATATTTAAAATAGCATGTTCAACAACGTTTGAATTACTAATGCCTAAGTAAAGTAGTCTTGGTTGGAGCTCCTGGCTTTTCATCACATTGAATATTTTGTGCCAATCCCTTCTGGACTGCTGTTGCTATTGAGAAATCAGCTGACAATTTTATGGGAGCTCCCTTATATGTTACTAGTTGCCTTTCTCTTGCTGCTTTTAGGTAGGCTGGCCAGACATACGATTTTAAACAGGACAGAAAACAGGTGTCAGTAGGCTGACTGTATGTACTATTTGAAATGGGACAATACCATTATATTTCCTCCTGTTTAAAATGGTACATCTGGTCAACCTCCTTTTAGGATTCTTTCTTTTTCTTTAACCTTTATCATATTAATTATACTGTATCTTGGTTTGGGCCTGTTTGGGTTCATCTTGTTTGGGACTCTATGTTTCCTGGGCTTGTATGTCTGTTACCTTCTCCAGGTTAGGAAAATTTTCATTCATTATTTTTTAAACTAAGTTCTCGATCCCTTGCTCCATTTATTCTCCTTCTGGTAGTCCTATGATGTGAATATTCTTAGGCTTGATGTTGTCTCTGAGGATTCTTAAACTATCATAATTTTTTTTGGATTCTCTTTTTCTTTTTGCTGTTCTGATTGTTTTCTGCTACCTTGTCTTCTAACTTGCTGAGTTGATCCTCTGCTTTATCTGGTCTGTTGGTGATTCCTTCTAGTGCATTCTCTATTTCAGTTATTGCATTCTTCCTCTTTTTAAAAAAGATTTATTTTATTGTTTGAGAGAAGGTGAGGGAGATAGAGATAGAGATAGAGATAGAAAGAGAGAGATAGAGAGAGAGAGACAAGAGGGCAGGGCCCAGAGCAGTCTCCATAATTGTACATTGTTAGTTATAACATAGTTTCATTCGGCACAGGTAAATTTGGGGCCTCATGGGGTGGGATCTGAACTGGGGGCCTCCCACATGGGAGACTAGAACTTTCGCTGCAGGGCTGGGTGGTTACTAGTTGTGTGGTAGTTCAGCATATATGGGTTTGCATGGGTTGGGGCTGGGATTCCATTCCTGGACTTCACGGTTGCAAGGCAAGCTCTTAACCTGCTGAGCTATCCCAGCATCCCGTTATTCTTCACTCTGACTGGTTCTTTTTTTATGGTTTACCTGTCCTTCTTTATGCTTGCTTTCTCTTTAAGTTCTCATTAAGTTCCTCAAGCATCCTTATAACCGTTGTTTTGAGGTCTATATTTAGTAGGTTGCTTGCCTCCAGTTTGTTTAATTTTTTTTTTTTGAGTTTTCTTTTATTTTTTTGGACATATTTCTTTGTATCCTTATTTTGGTTGTCTCTCTGTGTTTGTTTGTATATAGTAGGTTCCCAGTCTTGGCCAGGTGCCCTTATGTAGTAGGTGTCCTGGGGGCCCTGGCACAGTCTCCCTGGTCACCTGCTTTGGGTTGTGTTACAGTTGAGCCTTGATTGCTATTGACATGTCTGTGGGTGAGATTGACCCTCAGGCTGATTGGCTGTGGGGTTTGGCCACAGCTTGCAGGCAGGCTACTGTGCAGGGGGCATACACCACTGAGTGGGATTTGCCCCAGCAGGCTATTGTGCCTGTTGAGATCGCCTTATGTGTGTGTGTCTCTTGTGGGCTAATTGGGCAGTGCTCTGCTGTGGTCTGAAGCCAACCTCTATGTATTGGTTCTGGGCCCTCTTGGAAGGAGCTCTGATGCAGGCCCAGGTCACTCACTGTGACAGCTAGGGTCTACCTGGTAGGGGCTAAAAGGCTGCCCACCGACATTTGTTTGATGCCTGTGCTAAACCTGGAGGTGCCTGGGACAGGACGTGCTGTGGACCCAGAGCCGCTGTCACCAGTACCAGTAATGGGCCTGGGGTAGCGCCACAAAAAGCCAGGAAACTCCCAGGCCTGCTGCCAGCTGCTGGTTCCCTTACGATTCAGCCACTAATAAAGCCTGGAATGGTACAAAGCTGGGTGTGGTGGGGCTTTCTGAGAATTACCAGGATGGAGTAAATAGAGCTCACTGGACCAATCAGATTCAGATTTGGCCTCTAGAGGGCGGGTGTAACACAGGTCAGAAGGCACCTGCTGGTAGGCTGTACGGGAAGAGGACCCCACACAGGAAAATGGTCGGTAACCTCCAGCTCTTGCCCCAAAGTGACACACCTCAGTCTGCTCCCAGCATGTCTTCAGTGCCTCCTGGTGTCACTGTCCCTCCACCAGAGCTGAGGGTAAGTGCCTGTGAGAGACTCTGTGTGGGCCCTTTAGGATTATGTCTGGGTTTCCTGCAGCATTTTGTCCCATCCAGTGTTCAGAATCCCCACGGTTTCCCAGATGCTGTGGGGCTTTTGTTCCCAGTACCTGTGTTCGGGGCTGGGGAGCCTGGTGTGGGCCTGGGGTCTCTTCCTCCTCTGGGAAGAGCTGTCCACGGCTGAGGTAACCCTCCTTATTCTCAACCACCACACGGAGGTTTGGGGCCTGCCCATTTTATGTCTCTGCCCCTCCTAGTAGTCTTGTCGTGGCTTCTTTTATCTTTAATTATAGAACTTCTGTTCAGCTAGACTGTGTATGGTTCTCCAGGTTCATTGTTCTGCAGATTAACTGTAATTTTCATGTGTTTGTGGAGGGAAGCAGACCCAGGTTTGTCTACTTTGCCATTTTGGATCTTCCATCCAAAGTTGACCTCCACATTGTGTGTATCTCATAGTACTTTCTGAGGGGCACATATGATATGTGTCATAGAATCCTCTGTCCAGAGAATCAAAGGGGTAAACATTTATCTGTTGGTTCCCATTGCCCAGGGTGAGTTCGTGGAATCAGGTTAATTCCTTTAAATTTCTAGATTGCACACATGTGAGTGCCCATGAGTTCCCATGGGTTTTCCTGAGCCTTGGGGCAGGCAGCAATAGACATACGGACACCAGGTGGTTGATCAGGTTGCACGGGCAGGGAGCCCGTGGAAGTTGATTTGCAATCCACCTCTAAGTAGGGGCTGGACTGCGAGGTAAAGCCAATAGAATTTAAGTGGTATGTTAGGGGTGTCACGTGGTGTGTAACAGGTGTTTAATACAGCAGTTTAGATCATCCAGCTGACATTGTGACTTCATAACCTGAGTGAATTGTATATATAAAAATTGAATGAAGATGTACGTGTGAATCATTTTATCATAGCCTCATGTTCTCTCTGTAGCCTGTTCTCTAAAGGTGGACAAATTTTGCTTTCAACTCTTTTGTTTACGGCACTGGCCTAGCTGTAAAACACGGAGTCATTATGGTATTTCTGCTTCTCCCGTATTCAACTACTCACCAAGTCTTGAATATTTAAAGTGCAGAATATTACTGAAATCTATCCTGTCTCATCTATCTCTGTTAATATATCTCTCATTAGTGGCTGATTATTTGGGACATCTTTCTTTTTTGTTTATGATGGTCATAGGCAATTAGCTATATAAAATTATTTATACTCTTTTAGCAAGCCTTGAAAACTCGCTATGATTAGTGGGGAAAGTAAAACCTCTTACGGCTATGTAATTGAATAATATGATTATTAGAATATGTCACAATCTGTTAGGTTTTGGGGAACAAGCTTGCTTGGAAAAGGGGAATGAAGTAAAGGGCATGGGAGATGATTCCTATTATGTCATTCAAGAAATTTGCAAAGGTATTCACTGCATATTTATCTCCTCCAATGAAACCAAGGACCCTATATTTTTTGTTTGTAAACTTTGCATTCAGTGTATTGATTATGAAACATTCAAAGAGATGACAAACAACTTTCAACGACTAAGATATTTAGAGTGTAAAAGAGACTAATGTGAAAATTATAGTATTTACCAATTGCATTTTGAGTAAATCATATGGAAGTATGTGCAAAGTTCTTTGAAAAGTTCTGCATATGTTATGGGGGGGGTTAAGAATAAAGCCAATTTTATAGGGTTATTTTGAGGATTAAATGATTAAATGAGTTAATACATGCAAGCACCTAGAAAATAGTACGTAGTACATTTTACTATATCATTTTTACTGTTTTATCTAAATAAGATTTTCTCAAGTTTTATTTTATTGGTCCAGAGCATTAATATTTGAAAGCTAACTGGAAAGTAAATCTTGAAAAGATTTTTTTCTTTTCACACATGTAACTTGTCCAAAGTAGTTGTTTGGTGTGTGTGTGTGTGTATTGATGCATATTTTGGGGGAGGCGTGTGATGAGGGCAAGTGCTTACAGAACTCTCTACTATTTAATAAACAAAACTATAGAGAAAAGTGTCTCAACTTTATTTTAAAACCTAAAAGTATTAGCAACAGCAAGCACTCCATCCACTGTGGTCGTCCTGATGACCAAATTATGAAATAAGATAATTGGGGGCATAAGTATCATTGTTTTTGTCTGTATCATTTTACTTAGGATATGGTACATCCTAGTTATGCAGAATGCTCTTTGCATTTTCTAATTTGTTAATACAAGTATTTTCTGATAAAACATAAAGCTGGTTGAAACAACCATTTGTCAGCTCCAAAACAGCTGCAATAAAACTTTATAGGAAGAATTTTGTGCTAGTTACAGTAGAAAGAAGGGAGCTATTCAATTCATTGTTGGGGTAACTTTCTTCTTGAAGAAAACCAAGACCCCATCTGCTTACCAGGATATGGCTCGTGTATGTCATCCATTCTATTTAAGGTGAGCTGCTTTTGGTTTCCTCTGGGTGGAAGAGCTAATGGGAAGAGGGGTCATAGTCATGCTGTGTTGCTCAGTACCACTTCTGCAGTCTTTTCATTGTCACTAAAATCTAATACAAGGGTGATGTCAATCAGTGCACGTTTAGGTCCAAAAAGCTTCCCTTGAAAATCAGATAACAGCAAGTGCTTCAGTCTTAGCAGGCTTCTCTACTTACCAGTAGACTGCAAAGGGTGGTTACCAAGGTTTTAAAAATGAAAAGCTTCATGCCCTTAATGCATCCAGGCAGGGGATAATTCTGAAGTGGAATTTAGCAGAAACCATAAGAAACATCACAAAAGATTGTAAGATGCCACACAGATTGCTCCAGGGAACATACTGTGTCACTCACCATTGACTGTATCACCTCCTGCCTGTCCATTCAGCACACAAGCCCACACAAATAAATGTATACTTCCCTAAGAGAAAGAGGTTCTTGTTTTCTTCTTTTCCAATATAGGCAATATCAGTAAAGACTGAGTAATGGCTAGGAGAAAAATAATATGAAATAAATTTTTTTGTTATTAGTACATTTCTGATAATGACATTAACTTAAAGGCTTTCAATAGTAATTTAGGGCCGTTCAGGGCAGTGTGGCTTCACAGTGTTGACTGGGGAGTCCTCACCTTAGTCCCCAGGATTCATGAGTGTTATTTTATATAAAGTGTTTTGACAATTTGTCCCACCAAGTCTTGCATGCTGTGGAAACAAGAAGTCACTGACTAAACAGAAATAGAAATGGAAGTTAACATGAAGAAACTCATATTTTCATAGGGAAGCCATTTGGCAACAAAATACTATTCTGAGCTGCAGCAATGTGCATGATCAAATGGATCCTCAAGCTCTTAGATATCCTGTGCTTGAGCATTAGCTGACAGTGTTTGATATTGCCCAGCAGAGTGGGATTTAAGTTCCTAGAGAAACAAACAAACAAACAAACAGTAGCATAGCATCCTTTTGTTGAAATGCAGGAAGAAATAATAATTAGATGTTTGTTAGTCTGAGTAAGTTAAGCATTATGATTTTCCCCTTCCAAAATTATTTTAAAAAAACTGACAGCAAAAAGAAATAATCTTCAAGTTTATTTTAGTTAAGATTTCTCATACGATACTTGAAGCTTCAACCAAGACTTAAAAACAATCTTCCAACTATATAATTTACTGCATCATTATTTAATTTAAATCACTTTTATTCAAATATTGGACTTGTCATCTTTGTAAATTATCAAATATTTTCTTTACAATCCTTACATTTCTATGTAAGGGGTTATACATCTCTTAAATTAATGGTTTATTTTTGATAAAAATAATATGTACTGGGTTGAATATTGTCTCCCTTCCCCCCAAAAAAATTCACAGTCACCAGGAACCTGCAAGTGTGAATTTATTTGGAAATAAGGTCTTTGTAGTTGTCATCAAGTTAGCATGAGGTCAGTCATATTGTAATAAGATGGGTCCTAAATTCAATGTGACCGGCATGCTTGGCAGAAGACATATGTGTGGACACAGAAACATGGACACACACAAAAAGGAAAATGCATATGAAGACTGGGATGGATTAGAGTGACATATATATAAGACAAGGAAGACCAGGCATTGCCAGTAGCCACCAGGAGTCGGGAAGAAGGCATGGACTAAATTCTCTCTCAGATCCTTCCAAGAGGAAGCACGCTGCCTACACTTAATTTCAGACTCTCACCCTCTAGAACTGTGAGGGCATAAATTTCTGTTGTTCTAAACAACCCACTTTGTGGTACTTTGTTATGGGCACCCTAAAAATCGAATATATAATCATAGTTTGCAGCTTCTTGGAGGAGGGTTGTACTATTGTCCGGAGGCACCCTCTCAGCCTAAATCTTATGGAACTTGTTCAGTGTCCAGCTTTTTCTTACTGAAAATGTCAACCTAAATTGTGACTGCTGACATGTTTTGCTTTGGTTCTTGGAGTAGAATTTCCAATATAATTCCTGCTTTGAAATTAGAAAGAGAAATCAATACTGCTTCCTCAAGGACCATTATAAGAGTAAGAGAGTGAAGCACACATCTTGCATTAAGCCAGGTGATGAGAAGAGCACAAAAAGAAGTGTGAACTGCACAATCTTGGAATCAGGCTTTTGTGAAGCTACCACACTCCCTGTTCCGGCTGCCCAGGACCTCCCCTGACCTGCAGTTTTCAATGCTATCACCATTTTATCTAATCTAGACCAGTGTATCTTTTTTTAATTTTTTATTGTTTATTGTTTTAGGTTATATAACAAATGCAGAAGGAAGAATTAAGGAATAGTGAAAACAACTGTATGTGAAATTTCTATAACTGTTTAAACAGAGCACACCCAAGTATTCCTCCTCTATTTTCTGGCTTTTTGATGTTTTCTAAGCCCGAAGTGGATACTGCCCTGTGAATGACACTATGCTTATCAATTGCCACACATGTACTAGGGACATATCTATCTTGTAAATACTGATGCCAGATTTTAAATGCATCTCTAGTAGATTCCAGTTTATCATTATATCTGGTTTTTCTTGCACTCGCGTCACCAAACTGTGTTACTTGAAAAACGTTTTGAAGATTTGACCGTGGATCGTATTGCTTAAGTTGGCCATCTTCTTTGTTCACTAGTTGCAGAACATTTTCATTTTAAAATTTATGAACAAAGGTTATAATGGTTTATCTATTTTTCATTTTATGTCATTTATTATTTTCCTGTTACTTTTGTACACACATATGTCTTTAGCATTTTCCACCTCTGAACCATAAGATCACAAAAGATGAAAAGATATGGTCATCTATACTTTTAGCCAAATGAGATGGTCCAGGTTCTTGTTCCAAAATATTACTTGATGAAGTCTTTTCTGTTAAGTGACAAAGTGAATACAAACACTATGTTTATTTCTCTTTTTTCCTTAAAAAGACTGTTCACTCAATAGTTTTGAATTTGAGAACATTTATATACAATATCATCATATGAAGACCCATAGTCTGAGATTTCACTTATACCAATAGTGTCATCATCATCATTCTAGTCTAGAGCTGTTCTTAGTCACTTTATATTCATATTCTGAGTTATCCAATAATTGTAAATCACCATCCTCTGTCAATTTTCTTTTCTTGCCAGTATGAGGAGAAAATAAAATTTCTGCATTCTCAACTGAATTTGATGAAAGCTAAAAGCACACAACACAGATTGTCTCCTGTCTTCATTTATCTTTTCTTAAAAGATAATGATATAACACTTCATTCAATTTAATATGAAAATTGAAAATGCTACAATAATGATGATTTGTTTTGCTATTTCATAATCCTAGATAATTTCATCATTTTTTGTTTCATTATTATTTATTTTGATCTTTCCTGACATGGTTGAAAATAACCAGTGATAATTGATACAACAATTCTTAGAATGATGAAATTGCAAATTATTTCAAGGTAAAAAGTATCTTAGATTTATACAAAAGTTAAATGGGCTCATGTTGAAATTGTGAGATAGAATGGATTTTTATTACATTGAATGAAGTTTTTTTCTTTGTTCCTTGCAAGACCTTTAATAAAAAAATAAAGAATAATTTTAATGGAATATCAGTCCTTAGAACTAGTTAGAACTTCTTATCAAAAAAGCTCAAAACTAAAACTCTGTTTTATGTACCAAGGGCTAAAGGAGTAAAGATAAAGGGTGACTATAGACAAGTTTCAGTAGATGGCAAAATAGGGTTTAAAATTACTTTCCTCAAGAATACTGCCTTAAATATTTGACATAAAAAAAAAGAAAAAAAAGAATTATTTCTGGTATATTTTTATATCATCATGTACTCCTTAGTAGCATCAATCACAATTATAATTAATTATTTAACTAATGCCTATATTCTACACCTATCTCTAAATTATGTGAGGGTAAGAACTTTATCATGGGTTTATGCTGGTATTCTCAACTACCCAGCACAGAACCTGGCTCATGCAAATTGCCCACAAAGTACTGGTTAGTGAATGAAAGAAAAAATTCCAAAGGCCATTTTGTTAATCTAGTTGAACAAGAGGTCATATGGCCTGTCTCTGCTTGTTACTTTTCTTTTTTAACCCCCCATCAAGACAATCCTTTGCGTTTCAGAGACTTCCTACTAT
>PVKE010049980.1:0-11091 GCA_004027555.1 Craseonycteris thonglongyai | reverse complement strand
CATCCTATTTAGTTTTAAAACAATTTCTTTCTTTCTTTCTCTCTCTCTCTCTCTCTCTCGCTCTCTTTCTTCTTTCCTTTCTTTCTTTCTTTTTCTTTCTTTCTTCCTTCCTTCCTTCCTTCCTTCTTTCCTTCTTTCTTTTTTTCTTTCTTTCTTCCTTTCTTTCCTTTCTTTCCTTCCTTTCTTTTTCTGTGCTCTGTTCCCTCCCTACTTCAAGTCAGCCTAAACCACTACGCATTCAAATCTCAAGGCTCTATAAATTCCAGTTTCAATGCTTCTGTCTACTGCAAAACTTGGTGTCTGACTCACTAATTTACAAGAGAACTAGCTTTAATGACTTCCTATAGCCAGAACTGGAAAACTCCCTAAAGCTTTTGGTAAAAAGATTACCTAACTTCTTGTCCTCCCTCAGGAATCAACAAGACATACAAAAGCCTTGGAGGAGAAGCCTTTTTACACACTATGCCCCTCGTGGGTGTAGTCCACTTTGTTGCTACCTTTCCTACCTTAAAATACATTTTTTTTCCCTTTTATTTCACTTGGTTCCTGTTTGATTCCCACTAGGCACATCCTTTCATTGGTATTTTTCTCAGTTTTATTCAGCAACATTTAAATTTGCCACATAATGTTGTGAAACATAATTTTGTTTTCAGATCTTTTTATTTAGCTTTACACCTTATACTGAAAAGGAAACTAATAAACAATAGTTCATTAGTCAGTGGGTGAATTATTCACCACATAAATAACTTGTAGTAAAAGATGAATTTTGCGTTTCAAAATGTAAAATGTGTCGTGAAAAGCTAAGAGGCTTCCTTCATTGCTAAGTGTGCAGTAAGAGTCAGAAAAGTACCTATTTAAAAGCTGTGTAAATATAGTGGATCCTGGGATGAATTCACTTGAGCATTTGTCCCTGATTCATTTCCATAATGTATCCCTCTTTGAAATAACACAACAAAAAATATAAACATGCTTATTTAGCCCAGATAATACACTTAACGCTTTTTATTCTCATCAAATTCCAAGGGCTGGCTCTCATTCTCTATAGTACAACTGTTGCAGTGTTTTCATCGGTGTTCATTGTCTCAGGGCCCAAAGAATGACACAGATGCAGGAAGGGACAAGCAGCAAAATTTATTGAAGCGTTGAAAATAGCTCTCTTGTGAGAAGGGGCACCTGAAATTGCAAGCCCCTAATCTTGGTAGGGCGATGGGTTTGGTTTATATTTTCTCAGAGACAAAGAACTGTTAAGTAATTAGTCTTAAACTATGTAAAGAGTGGTGATTGGGAGTGTCAAATTGTGGTGGAACAGCTCAACCAGGAAGAGGGTAGGGTCTGCAAGTTAGAAACATCCAATCAGGGCATTAGGGCTCTATAACTGTATTTAAACTCAGATGTAGCCTTGGAATTTTTCTTTAGAAGCCAATTGTAGGAGTTTTTTGGGCATTTTGACAATATATGGATGACATGATGCCTTTCCACCTGGAACCATCCCTAATTTCCTAACTATATGTAATTTCTATCTCACAACAAGAACTGGAAGACCATTGCCAAAAAGAGTTACCTCTCCTTTAAATCCTAAAGAAAGATCTGTGTATTTCCTGAAAAATTAAGATACTCCAGTTGTAATGATAGGAGAAAAGATCCCTCTTTAAACATTCACTTCTTAACCTTTATGCTCTCTTTCCAGTTTCTAATTTAAATATTCTTTCTAATCAAGGAAAGGCGGGATTTAGACTAGAATGTCCCCTGCCCACTGTATCCGGTGATTTCACCATGAAATTAGCTCCTGGGCAAGTGATGTCCCAGGGATAACCCATTAAGCCAGAGGGCAGGCAGCAGGCCCCAGAGGGGCTAAGACAAATTTTTTTTCCACAAGGTCACCCTGTGTCTATGGTTCTGGGGTCTGTTTTACAAACTAGTACTTCTAATGATTTTAATCAAATTTCTCTCTCCTGGTCTAGGGACTACTGGGAAAAAGCTCATAACCTAGCAAAAATTCCAATCTACCTCATTTGGAGCACTAAATGAGACCTCTTAGATGGATCCTAAACACCTCCCTTCCTTTTAGCTTAGTTAGGGTGAGAGTTCTGTGACTCCCCAATAGGCAGGACAATGACCA
This sequence comes from Craseonycteris thonglongyai, assembly GCA_004027555.1. NCBI lineage: Eukaryota > Metazoa > Chordata > Mammalia > Chiroptera > Craseonycteridae > Craseonycteris > Craseonycteris thonglongyai. Next base: position 8,972 of record PVKE010049980.1, on the reverse strand, counting down.
CACTCAAGATGAAGTAGATACGGAAGAAAAGACCTTCATCCCCTCAACTTCCCATACAGATTTAAGGGAATCACGTCTCTCAAAAAGAAGGCTAAGTAGGCAGCTAGAAATGGGGGATCTAGAGACCCCTCCTATACAGCACTAATTGTCAGGGTGGTTATTACCCTATTCTCAGGAGACCCCACTCCAGATTAAGCAACCATAGGAGATGAAGGGAAAGACAGTTAAAGAAGTGATATAATGAACTGCCAGTCAAAACAGCCCACACCCAAAAGGGTGTTTTTTTTCCCAAGGGAAGGCAATAAAAATTGCTTAGCCCTTTGTAATCCGCCCTTTGAGCCACCTCTTCTTGCTTAAGGTCTTCAATCTCTCTGAAGTGTACTTTCTGTGCTTTTTCTTTCAATAAACTTGTCTTTCACCACGTTACTTCAGTGTCTTGTTCAATTCTTTGTTCAGGATACCAAGAAGCTGGACACAGCTCCAAAGAGAAACTTATTGTCTGGTACCAGTACTATCCACTTCATTGAACTGTGGAAGGAATCCTCAATCCTGCTGTGATTAGGATCCAAAGGAATTCAGGCACAAGAAGGGAAGCCTTTAGCCTTGTACCTCCTGAAATGTCTGTTACCAATGGGCTTTTTCTATGTGTCTCAGCTCAAAAGAAGCCATTTCCTACCCCTGTAATGTTGCACTCCTCAAAACATACACTTTCCATTACTTCTTTATATTTCATTGTCTTATGATTATAAGACATAATGGAATGATTTAGCACCATGAGAACTAAAAATATCACAACTTTCTCAAAACAATTTGTCATATAATAGAAAAAGACCTTAGTCAACAATATTGAACTAGTACTAATAAAGAGAGATAAAAATATAAATTAAAAGTAATGACAATTTTTAAGGAGTTACTAATGAAAGATAAAAATAAATACTCTAGACTCAAAACCTAATTTCCAAATTAAAAAAAAAATCACAATATTTAATATGTGGTTGGTACTGAGAAATAAGATTAAGTTGAATAGGTTACAAAATGGAGAGAGATGCAAAGAGGAATAATTAAAGTGGCAATATGAAGAAAACTAACATGAAAATAATAATCTCAAAAAAAATTAGATACTGATGTAAATAAACACATACTCTAGTCATAGAAAGGTATGTTAAAGTCATTAATACCAAAGACTGAGACTCAGGACTGCCCAGCTCTATTTAGCAGCTTTGTACATTTGAATTTATGTCTTAGTTAGTTACTTCAACCCTAAAATTGGGAAAATCACTTTAATGTTATCTATCTTAGGGTTGTTACTGTTTGATCATGAGGATTAAGTGTTATTATTTGTGAATTATGTAGAACAGTACTGGACACTGAATTTGTGCAATATAAGAGTAAATAATTTTAATACTCTAAGCCAGATTTAAAAGCTAATAAAATATTATTATTAATGTATATTTTGAAACTCAAACACACACGTAAACCTGACAATTTTCTAAACAATTTAAAAAACATGACTAAAATTGACGAGAATAGAAGAAATTTTGAGCAGTCCTACTTAAAAAAAAAAAAAATCTTAGTAAGGCACTTTACCATGATACTGTGATAATCAATTATTAATTAGAAAATTAACAAAAACTGAATGATAGACATAACAAGAAAATGATAAGATTTATGACTTACCAAGTGACTTAGAGGAAAAGCCATTCATATATCCAAAAATTTAACAGAAAACCAGAAAAGCACACTAGGAGATAATTAACCTGACTGGCAGTTTATTCAGATAGCCTCAGGTTGACTTAAGTTACCCACAGAATGATGTAAAATACTTGTGTGTGCTGGTTCCTAATTAGAGAAATAATATTGAAAGGAACCAAAATTTTGCCATCCTGAAGCAGTCTTTTGGCGATATTGACATTAAGCTGTTTATTAAGAAACAAGACTCAGAAAGAACTTATCACCCTCCCTGCTTTCCTACCCAAAAGATTCAAGCAGAAAAATCTGCTCCAGGAAGGGAGTCTTGACTTAATCACCTTAAAAGCCTTCACCCCAGCATTAGTCAGGAAGAATCCAAGCCTGTTAGCTCGATACCCTTGTGTCTCATTGTTTCTGAGTTGACTGACAAGAATCTTCCTGCCATGTGTGTGATTCTCTTCTCCAACAACCTGTAAATCACCCATTTTTACTTTTGAAATTTAATATCCCACCTCCTGCCCATTCTCCTTTGTCAGTGTCTTAATATACCCAATGTTTCCAGGTGATGTCTTATCATTGGTCCTAATCCGGTCTTACTGGAAGGGCCCATGGACACTGCATCCTGGCATTATCTTCTCCAGTGGCCTGGCCACCTGGACATCCTATTTGTGTGCTACATTCCAAGGCATGGGTGTCATGACTACTGAGATGGCTGGTCCCCATTTCCTCAACTGCCTAGGCTCCACTAATTATCCTGTCTCAGTTTTACTTAAAATGCCAGGGTTTCAGGAAGATGGCAAACTATTGTCTTAAAAGCCACCTTCCTTTTTCTTAGAATGTTCAGGAGGTTGTACAGGTATATAAGAAAATACAGAATGAAGAAATGGGGGAGATAGTCATGTGACTGCATGATTCTGACATCCAGGGGAAGTCACCTGGGGCCTGGTTTGTTTCACGATGTTTATATCAAACCCCATATTAGAGGAGATTCATACATCATCTGACAGAAAATCACAGTCCAAAATTGTAGGCTGGTTGTTGGTGTTCATGTGGCTGATGGCTAGCACACTCTCTCTTAAGTTAGTGTTTTACAAATTAAACAGATTAATGAGGTATATGGGTAGCCTCAGGAAAATACAGTTATTGAGTCAGGTAGAAGGAAAAGAATGATGAAAATAAAATAAAAAGAGAAATAAACTAAAACATTAAATCTTGAAAAGTGCACGGTCAGCCATACACTAAGTTCAGGAAAAACAAACCAATAGATTTATGGAGCACACAAATTTTGAAACAGTATATACAAACAAAAATATTATGCTCAGTCATATTACAATCAAACAGTTTAAACTGAAAAAAAAATAGTCCTGAAACAATCAGAGAAAATAAAAATATTATTTACAAAAGAACAATGTTGTAATGAATAGATATTTAATCAAAATTCACATGGGCCATAATATGCTGAATAAAAATTTTTACTGAACAGAAAAAAAGAATCAGTAATACAGAATTATATATCTACTGGAAATAACCTTTGGAAAAGAAGGTGAAATAAACACATTAACACATAAAAAAAAAAGAAAAAAAATTGTTGCCAGTAGAACTGGTCTTAGAAAATTGCTTTTGGTTGTTCAGAAAGAAGTTAAATTATATTAGAAATAAGCATCAATATGTCAAAGACAATAAGGCAACATTGGGTATATAAGACATCTTGGGAGAAAGGAGACAAAGGAGTAAAGAAGTACTAGATTTCAAAAGAGAGAATGGGCAATTTACAGGTAGTTGAGGAAGAGCTGAACACACAGAGTGGGCAAATTCTTTCTGGGCAACTCAGAAACAATGAAATACACACCTGCTTGATGTCCTTATTTATGCTGCTTAATTCAAATTAAGCTAAGACTGCATTAAAAGATTTTCTTCCTGAAGCAGGTGTCTGTCGGAATCTCTTGGGCAAGGAAGTGGCGAAAGGGCCAACTATTCTTTTGAGGCTTCTTTCTTTCTTTTCTTCTTTCTTTCTTTCCCTTTCTTCCTTCCTTCCTTCCTTCCTTCCTCCCTCCCTCCCTTCCTTCTTTCCTTCCTTCCTTGCTTGCTTCCTTCTTTCTGTCTTTCTTTTTAAGATTATTTTTTTTGTTTGAGAGAAGATAAAGAAAGACAGAGAGAAGTGGCAAGAGCCCAGAGCAGGCTCCATAGTTGGTATATCATTAGTTTTTTGACATACTTTCATTCCACACAGGTGAATTTGGGGCTGCATGGGGCGTAATCAAACTGGGGGCCTACTTCATGGGATATAAGAACCTTTTCCACTTCCCTGTTTGTTACCAGTTGCACAATAGTTCAGCATGTGGATTTGCATGGGCAGGGGCTGGGATTCAATTCCTGGACCTTGCAGTTACAAGGCAAGCCCTCAACCTATTGAGCTATCCTGACATCCCCTTTAAGCTTCTTTTCTAATAAACAGTTTAAAATTAATCTCCCCGAAAGGTAGCTTCATGGTGTCAAAATATGAATTGCTTCACAAGCAATAGAAATTATACAAAGAGATGTAGTCAAAAATAGAGAAATGAGATAGATAGATAGATAGATAGATAGATAGATAGATAGATAGATAGATAGATAGATAGCCCATTCAAATATTCACCAAAGAAAGCAGCGGTGAATCTAAATCAGATAAAGTAGATGTCAGAGCAAAGAAAATTTACAAGTATAAAAATGGAAACTACCTATTGATAAAATATCCAATTCATCTAGAAGGTATAACAGTATTAGATATGTCCCTGATAGTAGAGATTCAAAATATATAAAGCAAAAATTGACAGAACTGAAAGAAAAAATAATGGCCGGCTTCTTTCACTTAGCATAATGTTTTGGGGTTCATCTAATGATGGGCATTTGTTATTGTTTCTCCTTACTGACTATTGTGAACAGTGCAGGTATATGTACTTGTTTGAACACCTACCTTCAGTTTTGGGGGGTATATAATTTAGAGTATAATTATGAAGTAATATAACAATTACATTTTTAACTTACTGAGGAATTACCAAAGTGCTTTTCACCACAGATCAACCCTTGTGCATCCTCTCGTGTATTATATAAGTGTTTAGAATTTTCCATTTCCTTGTCAACTTTCATTTTTGTTTAACAAATATAATTTTTATTATAGCCATTTAAGTGGGTGTAAAATAGTACTTCATTGTGTTTTTTATTTGTGTTTCCCTAATTACTAATGATGTTGAACATGTTTTCATGTGCTTTTTTGTCATTTGTATATCTTATTTGGAGAAATAAATTCTATTCAAGTTCTTTGTAGTGTTTTAATTGAGTTACTTGTTTTTGTTGTTGTTGAGTTTTCAAAGTTATTATAGACAACATGACAAAAAATAGAGATACTGTAATTTAATGTACAATATTGCATTTAAAAATAATGCAATGTATATCACAATACATAAAAAGTGAGAAAGTAAAAGGTAAATACAAAATTAAAAGGGGGACACCAAGATAGCTCAGCAGTTGAGCACATGCTCACAATCATGAAGTCCAGGGTTCAGTTCCCCACCCCAGCCCGTGTAGACCCAGGTGGCACAGCTGGTAACCACTGCCACGATGGCTCGGGTAGTGAAGGTGCCCACCGCTCACACAGGAGGCCCCTGGTTTGGTTCTGACAGGGAACAGCCCCACACCCACCTATGTGGAATGAAACCATGTCACAACTAATGATGGACAATTATGGAGACTGTTCTGAGCTCTCCCTCTTCTCTCAATACAATAAAATTAGTATTTCTAAAAAATTAAAAGAAGGAACAAAGAGAAAAGGAATGAAGAAAAAAGAAAGGAAGCTCATTTTCCACTAATATGATTGCTTGTTATATCAACTCTTTACCCTGTAAAATACACATATAACTAACAGAAAGAGATTTAACATTTACATGTTTAAAAAAGATTTAATGTTTAATATTAAAAGACTTAATATTTAATATTTAAAAAGAGTTAATATTTAATATTACATGTTTAAAAAAGAATTAATAATTACATGTTTAAAATATTTATCTTAAATTCTTTTTTAAAGATTTATTTTATTGTTTCTGACAGAGCCTGAGAGAGACAGAAAGAAGGGGGTGGGGGATAATGTCCATAGTTGTACATCATTAGCTTTCCACATGGTTTTGTTTCACACAGGTGGGTGGCAGCCATGCAGGGCGGGAACTGGGTCTGGACCTCCTGAATAGAAGGCAGACCCTCTTGAGCCAGGGGCAAAACCAGGGTTCTCCTACATGGAAATCTTGCCCTGGTGAGAACCTAACTAGGGACCTCCCACATGGGAAGCACACCCCAGTTCAGCACATGGGTTTGCACAGGCCTGGGCAGGGACTCGATCCTCAGTACCCAGGGCTACAAAGTGAGTGCTTAACCCACTGAGTCATTCTGGCTTTCCCTATCTTAAATTCTTGAAAAAATAATTTCTTCATAGGACAATGGTAGCTAATAAATTGAACAATAGAAACCCCCCATAATATGAAACTGCTATTATTAAGATCATAAAGAAAGAAAAACATTATGACAGAAACAATATAAGAACTGCCACAACAATTAAAAATCTTGAGCTATATTCTTTCTAGAAATAATTTTATACCAAGCATATAAAATACAGTATACTGTACTTGAGCTGCAATATGGCAATGTTTCTGTGAATGTGTGTTGAGGGGGCTGAAGTTACTTACTTGCACAGTACTTCTAAAAACATTGTCTTACATAAAACTTTGAATTAAGCTCAGACACAAAACAGCTTCAAATTATTGTTATCTTGTTCTCTCATCCCAATCTTATACAATTAAAATGTGTAATATCAAGGTAGATTGAACATTCATTTAGTTACCATTTCCTGCTTCAATTTTACTTAGTAAAGAATGTCTTAGAAACTCTTAGCATGTGCAAAACTGTATGCTAGACAGTAAAGATTAGAGTTTCTGATTTCTCTCAAAACAATTGAAAGGAAGCATCTTGTTTTTTCAAATATGTGTTTACTATAAATGTGTAGAACGGTTTGAATTTTTTTGTAGAACATATTATTACCTATTAAAATACATGTTATTCATTCTTATTTATAACAAATTTTGGAACATGCTACATTTTCGTTTTCTTATATTTTACATTTACATTTTATGTATCTGATTAAAAAAGTCAAATCATTAGAGAAATTAACAAGTGTATTGAAGATTTAACAATGGGTTACTTTACTTATTTTCTGCAGCTTAGAGTATTATTTTTGCTTTGAGCATGAGTGCATTGTGTCCTTTGTGTTCCACCACTTGATTTTCTGCTCATCTATCTTCACGCTCTCTCTAGTTCCCAGATGCTAACACAGACATATAAATGCTGCTTAGTGCTGAGCAGTGAACAGAGCCACTGTGTTTGGGAACACTGACTTTGAACATTGTATTGGCACGTGTTTCAGAAATACAGAAACATTTTCCAGGTGCCTTACACTGTGATTAATATGTGACTTTGTTTTTTCCTAGTCTTTTCCTCAACACACCAAAATTCTAAGTTTAATTTCCTCACATATAAACCATTTATTTCTTTCTTTAACGCTCACCTTAATATCCATCAGAATTTAATTGGCCCTTGAAATCTTATTACTTAGGTAAAATTTTTCCAAATACACATATATGCATGTGAATGCAATTTTTTTTTTCTTTGAGACCAATTACTTACAAAGAATTATTAATGGCACTGTGAAATACTCAAATCATAGGAATCAAGAGACTTTTTATGTATCCATTATGAATGCACAATATATGTTTGATTCTTTTTCCCCAGTAGATTATTTCTATTTCTAAAAAGTAACATATCAAGCACATTTGCAAAAAAACAAAACAAAACAAAAAACAGATTTAGGAATTTTGACATAGCTGAAAGATGTTATTTTTATAGTCAAACAGAATTTGAAAGAAAGAAATGAAATTATTATTTGAATTATTCAGTTGGAGTTTTTACAATTTGTGGGTAATTTCAGATTTAATTATCTGCATTATAAACAGAATTGATATAAAACATCATATATATCAAACATATAAAGCATGTATACATTCATACATTTATACTGCAGAGTCTATTCAGATAACATATGTATGGCAGGATACATTTATAGTCCATTTTATTCTATATCATCAACATTCATTTTATGTTTTTAGAGCTGCTACTAATCTCTCTGGATCTAAGTGACTTTCTCCTTAAAGGGATACATTTCACCAGACCACCTAAAAGACTCCTTTTTATATGATTCTACAGAAATATCATCTAATGATTTAAAATCATAAGCAAATCATATTTGACCTTTTATAAAGAATGTTTTTTAATATCTAATAATAACTGATGATGGTCTGGGACATTTTGTTGGGGGAGGACTGGCAGAGGAGGTGGTGGGGAGTATCTTGACTAGAATTATCCAAGCAGTCTGAATAAGAGAAATTGAGAATTATATCTCTTTATTGTTCAGTTCACATGGTATTTCACTTTATAAATACTAGTTTCTAAACCTGGGCATATTTAGAGTGGTCCCTTGGCTGGCGAGGAGACTAAACTCACATTCCTCAGTGACTTGTAAGTCCAAGCTTTTTTTTTTAATGGCCCTGACTCAGGAATCACACAATGTTGGTGACTGCATTAAACTTTTAAGTTTAATTTCTAAACTCCTATTGAAGCTCTGATCCAAAGCTTGAATATCTCTTACTGCTACTTTAGAGAAAGATAAAGAAAAACTTCATTTTCAAAAATAATGTCAAAGTAGAAAAAGTTAATGAAATCTCTAAAGGAAAGTATTGAAGTTAATGTTTTTAATAGGGTCATAAAACCGATATAAAAATGCCATAATTTTGGAAGAAAATATAAGGAGATATTATAGTTTGGTGATTTAGAAGTGAGTAAAGAAGCAAGATGTGACAGTAGGTAATCTAGAATTTTATACTAAAGATTTCTCATAGATTAAGAATAAATATTTATTTTTATTTTGTAGGGAACCAGAGAAGTATAATCATATTTAAGGGGGAAAAAGTGAGGTATTTCTTAATGAAAAGATGATTTTTTTTATTTATTTATTTTTTTTATTTTTTTTATCTTTTCACATTTATAGAGAGAGAAATTATCTTTTTGTCTTCAGTGCATATTTATTTCTATTTTACTTTTGACAGATAGAGAGAGAGACAGAGACAGAGACAGTTAGAGAACCGAACTGTGGGAACTCCCCAGTTCAGCATGTGGGTCCTGCCTGGGCCGGAGCCGGGATTCGATCC
>PVKE010049979.1:0-11091 GCA_004027555.1 Craseonycteris thonglongyai | reverse complement strand
AAAAAAAAAAAAAAAAAAAAAAAAGTTTGACTCTGTAGTGACAGATGTGCCTTCTCAAATGGATGCCAGTAGCCCAAGTATCCACATTACACTTTGGGACAAATTTGTATCCTCAAATATGACTATTATATTACTAAAACTCTTGTCGTTCCCCACCCCACCCCCCTTAATAAGCCTAACACCTCAAAGCATACCTTTTGCCTGGATTTCATGACTAGAAAGGCAAAAATACCCCAATAGTAGGAAAATAGGCAAAGTTTTAAATTATAAATGGAGAGATTAAGGAAGAGAGAAAGGCTGACCTTCATGGATTTGATCAACACATCTCAAGGCTAGGCTGACACAGGCAGTCAAACCAGAAGTTGGTCAAGATGCTTAAGCAACCTTCTTCATGTCCATTAGATTCATTGCTCAAATCTAGACCAGCTTCCTAAATGTAAAAGTTATGAACATAGAAAAGAAACTCTGCTGGCCTTAGAATATCACTAATCTGAGTAAACTGAGTAAAGATATTCATTTTGCTTTGGCTTTAATAAAACATAACACACAATGTATTATTAAGCAATGAAATGCTGAAAAAAAAAAACATTGCCTCAGGAACAAACTGCTGTTGTATATATATATGAGGGCTGTCTGGAAAAAAATCCAGCCATAAATGCCTCTATTTTTCATATTACGTGGCTGGATACTTTTTGGATAACCCTCAAACATACTGATTAGGAAGATTAGAGATTTAAAGGAAGTAAGAGTGATTGACCTACTTCTATATCCTAGCATATCCACACATATATATACTGAAAATGGGTACCAAAATCTTCCATGTGTAACTAAATCAAGGAACAAGTCACTTACCACTGTCAGAGGAGTCTTCTTTTTTAGAGCGCATCTTTCTTTTTCTTCCACGTTTACTCTTCTTCGTTTCTCCTCCATTTTCACCTTCTACACCATCTGGACCAGCACAATTATCAGCATGTCTTGCCATGGTATTCTAACAAAAAGAACAAACCCCCTTTCACATTACTGAAAAAATTAAAATAAGAATTAGAAGTTCTCTTTTAGTTTAATAAAATAAAAATTGAGATGTTCATAGTAAGTCTGAATGTTCTAGTGCAGGGGTGTCCAATCTTTTGGCTTCACTGGGCCACACTGGAAGAACTGTCTTGGGCCACACATAAAATACACTAACGACAGCTGATGAGCTCAAAACAAAACCCTCTTTTTTTGAAGATTTATTTATTGAGAGGTGAGAGAGAGAAGGGGGATGGCCCAGAGCAGTCTCCATAGTTGTACAATATGTCATTAGTTTGGCAGGGTTTCATTCCACCAGATGCATGTGGGGCCATGTGGACAGGAACCAAATGGGGCCTCCCGCATGGGAGGTGAGAACCTTTGCCACCATCCTGGCGGTTATCAGTTGCACCACAGTTCAGGATATGGGTTTGCACAGGCTGGGGCTGGAATTTGATTCCCGGACCTCGTGGTTGCAAGGCAAGTGCTCAACCTGCTGAGTTATCCTGGCATTCCCAAAAATCTCAATGTTTTAAGTTTAGGAATTGTATTGGGCTGCAGGTTAGACAAACTTGTTCTAGCATCGGATAAAGCATGCCATAAACATGCTCTCCTCATTCAGGGGAAATGGTCTCCATCTAGAGCAGAGAGAGGCAGAGGACAGAGGAGAGAGAGTCCCTCAGAAAATGAGGCTGAGTAAAGGGCTCAGCAGCCTGGAGGCAGGAGCAAGGGAAGATTAGATCAGCTCACTGTCCTGTGCAGACCTCACTAACATGGTCCCAAAGGAGGACTCAGGCCAGACTTACTCAAAAATAGGGAGTGTCCCATCAATGGAAGCGTACACCTCGAGTCAGGGATGACTGGCCCTTTCCAAAGGATAGAGCACCGCCATGTTTATAACCTCAGTAAGAAAAACCACCCTGCTTTGCAGTGTAAAATCAGTAAGACAATATTAAGAGCTACAATAGAGAAAGCGCAGCTCTGACTCTTACCCTGCGTGTGAATGTTTTCCCACACTTAGAACAGACGAAGGCTGCAGGGACAAAGTTAGGGTCGTGATAGCGTTTGAAGTGCATGTCGAGGAGCTGTTTCTGGCGGAAGGTCTTGTCGCAGTGGCTGCAGGCATAAGGCTTCTCCCCGGTGTGAGTGCGCTTGTGCATAATCATGTGCCTCTCCTGAAAGAAAGTGGGCTGTGGGAACAGGCCTCAAAGCCTGTCATAGGGCAGCTATACCAGCGACCACCTGTGTACAAGTGACTGACAGGCTTTTCCCTCTCAAGGCTTGTCAAGAGGATAAACTAATCTTTACTGGGGTACACAAGTGCTCCCATAAATTCCAGTACAGATATGCTTACTCCTGCTGGGTTGCTTCCCTGGATCATTCCCAAGGATCAGGCCCCCAGAACCACATTCTACCGTCTTTCAAGTTTGGGACTTAATTCCCACAATTCTGAGAAAGAAATCAGTGTAATTTGCCTGAGGTGGGGGGTGAGGTGAGGGTGGGTGTGGGTAAGCTGTGACTGAATAAAACATCAGCTGGAGACCGAGATATAATCAACAGGACCTTTGCTGACATTCATCATAAATCATAGTTTGAAGGTCTCTACCTGTCTGCATGCGTAATCACACTGGTCACACTTAAAGCGCTTCTCATTCTTGTGTGACTTCTGATGCTGGATGAGGGCATAGCGCTCATGAAATACAGCATCACAGTATCGGCATTTCTTGCCTTGCTCAATATAGGAATGCTGTTTTCGCAAGTGGACACCTGAAAGTAAAATACAAAGCCCAGTCTAACTTGTGAAAACACAAATAAAAATTTCAACAATTATATATTCCTCCCTGCTTCTCAAAATAATTACTTTGGCTGCTATACAGAGAATGAATTAAAAGGAGGAATAACAGATATACAAAGACCAGTTAAGATGCTGAAATAGGAAAGGTGACATAAGATGGTGGCTTTGACAAGGGTGATGGCAATGGATATGGAAGGAAGGGGGGAAATTGATGAGAGATCTAGGAAGTTGAATCAGCAGGATTTAGTGACTGAATATAGAGTTAGAAAAGCAGGTGTCACAAACAAACTCCTGGTTTCTGGCTTAGAAAACCAAGTATATGGTAGGGCCATTTACTGAAATAAGCAATAGTGGATGAAGGCTGAATCCCAAGCTATGTGATTATTTTGGGGAGAGGAGTCAAGAGAGTTATAAAATTTTCAATTTTGGATGTGCTAAATTAAAAATTCCAAAGACATCAAAGTTGAGACAGGAATGGCAAGGGGTAGATGGTTATATAAGCCTAACTCAAAGGAAAGACATGGAGACATAAATTTAGGAGTTGTCAAAATATGAGACACAGGGAGCTGATGAAATCACTAAATAAAAAGTAAAGGATGACACTATTTATGCCATGGCTTGGTATGTTCCTATTATGACCTGTACTTACATGTTCCCTCAGTGTGAGAAACAACTCGAGAGGATTCAAGCCTAGGCTTTGCTACTCATAAGCTGTGTTGTGTATAGCTTTGGTCAAGACACCTGTCTGAGCCTTAGGCTCATTATCTATAAAGCTAGAATACATATACCTTAATGACTTCATATAGGTGTTGTGAAGATCAAATGTGTAAGCAAGGAAAACTACTATTATTTGACAGCTCCAAGTTGTAAAGTAGAAGATAATTTATAAAGTAGAGCAATTTATCTAAATGTCAAAATGTTTCTAAGAACAATATTTAGGGACAGAGAACAGACCAGGGCATTATTTTTTTTTTTTTTATCTTTTTATATTTATAGAGAGTAATTATTTTATCTTCAGTGCATATTTATTTTTATTTTACTTTTGACAGAAAGAGAGAGAGATAGAGACAGAGACAGCTAGAGAACCGAACTGTGGGAACTCCCCAGTTCAGCATGTGGGTCCGCCTGGGCTGGAGCTGGGATTCGATCCTCGGTCCTCAGGGCTTCAAAGCGAGCGCTCAACCCGCTGAGCCGTCCCGGCTTTCCCAGGGCATTATTTTTTAAAATCTTCTTTTAAATAAGAAAAACAAAGGGAGAAATCCAACTGACCATATCTTTAAGTATGTGTCATACTTTAAAGTATCTACTGCTAAATTCCACCTCTATATAAATTCTAGCTTAATTATGCACAGAAATGTAGTCATCACTAAACCAATAAAAGTCTAACTAGAGAAAGTACAAATGTTCTGAAAAATCTAAAGTGGACTTTAACATTCTGAGAAAAGGTATACTGTTTCCTCTCATTACATCACTGTTAAATTAATAGATGAGCTATATTCAAGAAAGAATCTTATGGCCTGACTGTAGTAAGAGAAAGAGGAGATAGCAAACTGTAGCTAAGCAATCAGTTTTATTAAGTGATAGGCAGGCCACTCATATACACAGAACTTACACAAGCCAGAACAAGAAGTTATTTATGATCTTTATACTTTCACAAATCCTTCAAAATGTTTTTCTCATTTGCCACTAGTTAATTTACTTACCCAAATCACTTTTTCGGGCTATGACAGTGTCACAGTGGGGACAATGAAATTTGGCCACATTTTCTGTGTGCTTCTGTAAAATGTGCATCTTCATGGTACCACTTTGGGTAAACCGAGCATGACAAATATAACATTCATAAGGTTTTTCTCCTTAAAAGGAAATATAAAATGAATAAATGAAATGAAATGAAAAAATTACTATCATTTAATTGGAGGGCAATGTAGGTGGCAGATATACAAAGCCACAGAGAATCTATAGATTTTACTCAGAAAGGTTCAGTGAGGCTTAGGCCCACTGCCTGGGTTCATGCCTATCTTTAGAGATGGTAAACACCTTCTAAACTACTGCTACCATAAAGTCATACATATTAAAGAGGGTAGTACCTATAGTAATGCTTACCTTTGGAGGAAGAGTAGATGGGACATCAGGAGGACCTACAGGTTTTTCTTTTAAGAAAAGCCAGTATTTAGGAAAACTGGACAAGCTGGGTTAGGTAGTCTACTCAGACTTCTAATAAAAACTTTCCATTCTCCAAGGTATATTCAGAACAATAAATTCAGAAGATATGCCAAAAAAGTATTCATCAATTGTATACTTTCATACCAGCTTCCAATCAGGTAATAGGGGCATGTGCTGGTTTACAGGGTCCCATGGGATCCTCTTAAATGCAGTTCATTGATATGACAAGGAGAGAAGTCCTACCTGAATGGGTTCTCATGTGCCTTTTCAGCTTATATGTGTCCCTGCTGGCGTAACTGCACAAGCTGCACTGGAACGGACGCTCTCCAGTATGAGAGCGAATGTGACGTTTTAATTTGCTGACCTGAAACACGAAAGCAACCGAATCTCTTACACTTATGTTAACATAGTTTGTAATGTTTGAGTGCTGTGGGTCAGGCACAAAGGCTTTATTTAGCCTTTGGGCACTAAAGTTCAGAACACAGAAAGTCTAAAAGATACTATCTCTTCTGCCTCATTATTTGTAATCTTTGTTTCTCAAATCCATGTCATAATCCGACGGAAGAGGGTAAATGGATATAGAGTCAAGACTGGTCATTAATAACTGTTTAAGCTGGATGATAGGTACCTGGGGGGTGTATTATACAATTCCATCTACTTCTACATGTTTGCATTTTTCTGTAATACTTTATAATCACCTTATTATTTATGGGTCAATTTTTTTTTTCAAATTTTGAATCTGAATTAATAAGCACATGTTTTAATCCCACCCCCACCCCTCTTTCTAGGATCAGCACTTTCCAGACAGGTCATACTCCAGAGGCCTCTCATTTACCTTTCTCGCTATTGACTATGTTTTTTGTCTCCTGTGGGTACCTTTCCCACAAAACAGTAATTTTCAAATGTGGCTCTAAGAAGTACTTTGAACATTCATTAATGTTTGATTTGAAATTTTAAAAAAGCGTTCCAACTTTTAACAAAATACCCCTTGTACTCCTAAATGCTACACAGCAAATTTTCACACACTGTTAAAAGTATAATAGTCCTAAAAATATTATGGAATTCTCTTTTCAAGATTTGTCTATTTAGCACACATTAAATTCCTACATGCACAAGGATCTATTCTGTCTCAACAAGCTTTTTTTTCCTCTGTATTCCTGCTTCAATATCACACTGTCTTCATTTACTATATGGTCTTACAACATCCAAAAGCACAAACCCTTTATTCTTGTTTCCATTTTTTCTTAGCTAGTCATACATATTTACTCTTCAGCTGAAATTTAGAATCAATTTGTAATCTCTTTTCATTTATTAATGTTCTTTAGAAAAGTTTGTGAAGTTTTCTTCAGGTTATCTGGTGGTTTTTGTTGTTCAGTTTATCCCTAAATCATTTTACTGCTGTTACAATTTGAGCTTGTTTCCTACTATTGATAATGTAAGGCAAGTCATTGATTTCTATGTATTTACCTTGTATCTCACCGCCCGGCTGAATCCTTACTGCTCTAAGTGTTTTAGCTGACACTCTTGGGTTTTACACATAAGCAAATAGGTCTGCAAGAAATGAGTTATGTTTTTTCCATTTACAATTCATTTCTTATTCTACTAGCTAGGATTTCCAATAGAATGCTGATAACAGTACGTCTTTGGAAGTTTTGTTACAAATTTTAATGGGAATACTTCCAAAAGTTTCAGAGTTAGGATGAATTTACTATTGGTTTCTCATATATGCTCCTTATATTAGACATTTTCCTCTACTCTTAACTTACTAGGACTTTAAATAGTAATTGAGTATTGAATTTTAGTTTTTCAATAATCTATAGAAGTGATCATATAAGATTTTTCTTTAATCTCTTAATGTAGTATACACCAAGAATTTCCTAATGTTAAACTATCCTTGCATTTTAAATATATTGTATTTAGTAATCACCATTTAAAAAATATATTACTAAATTTGTTTTTAAAAAAAATTTTATTTAGAATTTTTGATTTTCTGTGAGAATAAGATACAGTTTTCTTTTTGGTAGTATCCTTATCCAGTTCTGGTAACAGGGTAACTTCAAATAATAAAATGGATAAAATCTTTCATTTTTTAATGCTCTTGGTACAGCTATTTGTTTCTGTGAAGTTTGGTAGAACTTGCATATAACACTTGGAACCAAAGCTCTATTTTTAATGAGTAAATCTTTTACATTCATTACAGTTTCTTTGGTGAAGGGAAGAAGAGTAGGAATGTTAACAATCTAGTAAGATTTTCAATTCTTAAGTCAGTTGGGTAGTTTATATCCTCATATTGGAATTGTGATCTTCTTAAGAGAGAAACCAACAAGGAGCTGAACACTCACTTCTACGCTGGCATAATCGCACATGGAACACTTAAATGGCTTCTCATGGGTGTGTTTGTAACGGCGATGCCGCACCAATTCTCCACTAGTCACAAAGGCCATGTCACAGTCTGGGCACTTGTGAGGACGTGTACCTAAGAAAGGAGGGTATAATAAAAAGACAAGATCAAGGGCACAGTTAATGACAGAGTTCAACTGCTACATGAAGATGAACCCTGGTAATCTCATTAACCCTGCACTAGCCTAAGAGTAGCTCTAAAAGCTATGAGAGGGCCTGGATGACTTTATAACACTAACCCAGGAATATTAGAAACATGCAATATTTAATTTCTCCGAACTACCTATCTGAGCCTGTCTTGGAATAAAAAATTATTTTTATCCCTATTTTGTGAATATTCTGATCACTATGTGATTAAAAGTTAATAGAAACACCATTTTTTTTCAGCCCTTGCTAAAAGATATAGAAGAACATCTTTTAAACTTCAATGTTATATGCAATACAGGCCACAGAATTAATAGTTATTTGACTCGAGATGTTTTTATATATTAAATCTTACTGTATGACTGATTGTACATCTAATTCCATTAGGCTGTACATTTTCTAACAGGTTTTTTTCTTATTTAAAAAATACAAATATAACAGCTTGTTTTCTATATAAATTTGTTTTGATAAAGAATTCTAGAGGGGACGTCAGGATAGCTCAGCAGGTAGAATGCTTGCTTGTAACTGCAAGGTCGGGGGATTGAACCCCGGCCCTGGCCCGTGCACACCCATATGCTGAACTGTGGCGCAACCGGTAACCACAAGGATGGTGGCGAAGGTTCTCAACTCCTATGTGGGAGGCCCCCAGTTCAGTTCCCACCCCACAAGGCCCCACATCCACCTGTGTGGAATGAAACCATGTCACAACTAAAGATGTAAAACTATGGAGACTGCTGGGGGCCCTTCCCCCTTCTCTCTCTCACCTTCTCTCAAACAAAATAAATCTTTAAAAAACAAGAATTCTAGAGATTTATCAAAGGTTCTACAAGTAGTACTGGCTTCATGTGATTTACAGTTCACTTTCAATACTTTCAAACATCCACATCTAATATTCTGTAATATAAATGTCAATTTTCATAGTTGAACATTTTTATGAACTAATAATAATATAAACCTCTACCTGTCCCCCCACCTGTTTCAAAGAAACTTACTGTTTTTAACATGTCTTCACATAGCAGTCCTATAACGTAGCTTTAGAGAACCTTTTCTAACCACTTTGTATTTTGAATATTGCATTAGAAATATCATGCAATAATAAAACTGACAGCAGAACACAGTACAGTTTTTACAAAGTATTATTCCGCAACTAGGGACCATCTTTAACTGAGGGCTGCAGGTAAAGAATTGATAGCAAGGTAATCCCAAACATCAAACCAAAGGAAGGCTAGCTATCTCTGATAATGAAATTAGGAAGAGTCACATGTAATGAATGGGAGCAGCCACCTACAGAAATGATTCTCCCAGAGACTGAGAGAATCATGGATAGTGAAGTATGATTGTAGTATGATCATAACTAAGAAATTCCAAGAAATGTTAATTTGTTCAATTTGCTTTTTTCCTATTACTAAGGATATAGGAGTAAAGGATAGAGTTCTTATCTATAAAAAAAAAAGTATAGTTTAGTAGTATAGACAGGTAAGTAAAACAAAAAGAGAAGAAAAGCAGCATCCATTTCTCTTAGGATAAGGTAAGCTGAAAACCAAGACTTTCCAATGTTTGCCTCGTACTGTCTAGGGGAGAGAAAGAGGTTTGCCTCTGGTAAGACATAGCATGGTACTTAGGAAAGAAGTGGACAATGCTGTGGGACAGATATTTTCACTGGGTTGCACTAAGTGACCACCCATGTCCCTCTGCTCAGGGTCCACGTTCACCAAGTTACCCTTCAATAGCTACTGTATTTTGACATAGGCAAAGGTATCCCTGAGAATGCAATACAACTGCATCTAGAAAATGGAAAGGTATATTCGTCACCATTAGCTGATTTTCGGACATGCACCTCACCCTGGATGGGTTGGTTAGTATGAATTAGTCCTGCCAAATCAGCAATGAGTAACCACACAGAATAAACTTATTTTCAAAATTGAGGTCTAGAACATAACACACAATGCCCACCATCAAGGTACTCCCATCTTGAAAGTTCTATCATGGGGGCTAGCTGCTTTTATAGTGTCTTCAAACTACCAAATAAAACATTATCATCAAGTGTTTGAGTAGAAACTAGGAACATGGTGAAAAGTAAGTAAGTCACATCAGCAAAGAGCATACTAATGCACAGCATAATGCTTACAGGCCAACTCTTACTTCACCATGCTCAGTGGACAACCAGCATATCAAATCAAAATCAAGTCATCACATAAAATGAGATGGAAATCTGGATAGAGCAAAGCTTTTCTGCATGAAGAATCAGTGAAAGAAGTTTCATTATTAGCACTTAGAGCCAAGTGTGAACACTGAAAGTGCAGAGTCCAGAAGAAAGCCTAAAGAAAGCTCCAGTGCACAGTCCTTCTACCTGAGTGACTCAAGACCTGACCACAGCTAATGTGAAGCTAATATTAGAATATTAAAGTATGTATACAGTGCAAATGAATGTTTGATTTGCTAGAATAGTGACTTAAACTTTCCATTCTGAGATAAAGAATTATCTTCCTTGAGGTGAAATGATCAGTATGGTTTTTATAAAAGTAGAATTTTACTTCTATTTCTAATGTTCTGCATCACAGTGCCTGGCAATTGTTATCTGGGAATTTGGGTGGAGGGGCTTATTTTTATCCATGTTGTTAAAACCTTAGCAACACAATGGTGATGTCTTTAGGAAATATGACAGGTTAATTATTATAATCTTCTGGATCACCATCCTTATATAATTTTAGTAATTTTCCACTAAATTTTCTTTACATTTGCTTACAACTAAGTCTATTTGCCTATAAGAAATCAAGATTACAAAAAGAGTACCATAAGAAAGAACAAAAATCTTTCTTCTTTAACTCTCCACTGGAAACAACTTAGATGAAACTTAAAACACAAGTTTTAACCTTTGCTATGCTATAGTCCCCAACATTCTTATCAAGCACCTGTGTGTGTGTTAAGGTGATTCCTCAGGAGCGTGACTGTTCTGAATGCCCTGCCACAGAGATGGCACTTGTGTGGTCTCTCGTCAGTGTGACTTTTCATATGACGATCCAAATTTGAACGCCGTGGACATGTGTAACTGCAAAGCTCACACTGGAATGTCTTCTTTACACCTATATGCAAGATAAAATACTTACTTGTTGTAGGGTTAAAAAGTGTTAGGATTAATCCTTATCTTAAATTTCTATAAATATATTTTATTAGCCTTTTACAAGTAAACTCAATCTAAGTCATATTAAGTTATTATTATTTCATGCCACTATAGATTTCTCTCTTCAAAATGTAAAAGGTACTCAATCTGGGGGCATGCTGGGATGGCTCAACTGCAAGGTCTGGGGATTGAATCCCGTGCAGCCTTTTCAAACCCACATGATGACTGTGGTGCACAACTGGTAACCACCAGGGTGGCTCGGTGGTGAAGGTTCTTGCCTCCCATGAGGGAGGCCCCCAGTTTGGTTGTGACCTGTGAAGCCCCACATCCTACCTGTGTGGAATGAAACTATGTCAAAAAACTAATGATGTACAATTATGGAGACAGCTCTGGGCCCTCTCTACTTCTTTCGCTCTCACCTTCTCTCAAAAACAATAAAATAAATCTTAAAAAAAAAAAA
>PVKE010049978.1:0-11111 GCA_004027555.1 Craseonycteris thonglongyai | reverse complement strand
GATTCTTTTTTAGTCCTTATTAGTGCTTTCCATTTTTATCTCCAAATTGGGAAATTATGTATAGCATGGTTAATAATGACTGAAATACTGCATTGAATTATCTTTTATTTTATTGCATTAGAGTATAATTCTTTTTACTTTATTTTCTCATTTTTTCAAGGATGATAATGGTAAAGAAGTCAATAATACATCTCCACATGACTTCTCTTTCTAAAAGCTTTCCTCTGGTCTTGTGTTTGTGAGGGAAAAGTTCTCTATGATTCAAATGGGAGCATGACTTTGAGTTTCTGTAAGTAGTGGAAACTGTATCACTTTGATGTGGCAGATCTCAGAGGGGAATGACAACACAGAACATTATGGATGCAATCTGTGAATGGCGGCAAGACATGTGTGGATATTCCTATGCCCAAGTACAGCATGGATAGACATGGCATAAAAGCACTGGATGCCCATGTGCTCATGATCTCACTTGGACTGGACTGAGTGATGGTCAGTGTGACTTGAAAGTGAAAAGGAGTTGGCCTCTTTAAATTCGAACTATCCTTGTACTCTTTAAATAACCAAGACCTTTTCCCTACAGTAACCAGTCATTGCATGTGAACTTTTCCTATGACCTTGCATAAAGTCACTCCCCTTAACTAAGGGCAGTCATAGAGAAGATTAAGCAAAGGAACCCAACCGCATGGAGAGATGAGACATGGGCTGTGACCATGTATCTAGAGTATCTGTTGGTCGCACAATGAGAACATGTACAGCCAGATGATAGATCTCACATGCCTAATATGGCCTAGCTAAAGGACTCACTCAATATTGGTCTTTTGAACAAATGTGGGAACAAGAATTTGGAGGAAGTTACACTTGAACTTCCAATAAATAGAGCATGTGCAGACTCATTGGTGAAGGTCATAGCTAACTATAAGAAAAGGAAGATTTCAAGAAACAGTTGGGGATAAGACAGGAGAGTTGGTGTTTTGTATGTTTGCCCTTGAGAACCAAAGAGAAATGTCATAATCATTAGAAGAAATTGTCTTATCTCTCAAGTGACAGTATGGAGGAAGGGCAAGGTCATTTGAAGATATTTATTTATAAAAGGGAACATATGTGGAATGATTGTGGCCTGAAGGAACAGTTAACAAGGCTGCCACATGTAATCTCAACATAAGAAGAATAGGGGCTAGTAGTGATGGAGACCACAGGGGCATGCAGGAAAATTGGCAATTCTGAGTCATTTGCTGACCTGTGAATATCAGAGATGACAGAGAAATGCAGGTCAAAGAGCACCAGGCTTCACAGCTTGAAGCCTCGAGAAATACATAGCTGATGGGAACAAGGAGCAAGAAAATGTACGTATGAGGAAGGTAAGTTCTGTTTTAAGTATACTAAGATTTAAGTAACACAGAATCCTCTTATTAGAACCTTAGATATGTCAACACTAAGTGAAGAGCCCCAAGGGGTGCTCAAGCTGGGACCTGCCACTTTCACTGTAAACCTGCATGTCCCCTTCCAAAGGCTAATCCTACCTTAATAAGGTTGCTACATCTAAGGGGGAAAATGGCCTCCTTTCTTCTTCCATGGCATCATCAGTACCTGCAACAAATGCCAGTTATAATGCCTTTAACAAGACTTCAGTTCCAAGTTTTTATTGAATCAGGCCACATGCCTGGATGATGAAGCTATAGTGCTCACAGACTGGATGTCTACACTACACTGAAGGGCAAAGTGATTAATGGATGCTGTTTACTTTGCCAAGCTTTGGGGGATCAGACAAGAATAAGAACCATTTATGTATTAAATAAATGATAAAGATATTATTTTTTGCCAGACCTTAGTTCCCCAAATAGAAGTGCATTAAGCTTGACTATGACTTCCAAATTTTTCTCTTCAGGGGCAAGGAGATTCTGGGAAATACTTATCAGGGTTCAGAAATGCCTGGAAATAGACATCCCAGGGACACATCAGCTGAATAGACAGAATTTCCGTTCCTGGTCAGCCTGAGTAGTCAGCACACAAACTTAATGAAGTCAAGGTCAGAGGTTGGCTCTTTCTCTCTGGGTCAGCTAATTCTGCACCTTCTTTGACAGTGGGATTATAAACCAATTGTCTCACAAACTTGGAAATCTCACAGTGAGGAAGTATATGAATGTGTCAGCAAAGCATATCTTTGCCAATGAAAAAGTCAGGAAAATAATACATCTTGTTATTATGGTGAGAAAAACTATCATGGTTTATAGTTGTACATCGTGTACAAAATATGTGGTTTCTCAGAGGTTATACTAATACTTCCATTTCATTTTGCCCATTTGATGATCAATAAGCATCATGTGTGAAGCTGTAACTTTCAGGGCACATTCCATACAGACCCTATGTTATTAATAGTTGGTCACATGTATCCTTATTGCCAGGAATAAAACCTAGTTCACAGTACACATTCAAGAAATATTTATGGAATTTGTAAATGCACACATTGAGGTCATTACTAAATATCAAGAGTAGACAAGTTAACCAATACACAGAAATGATGAGAATTTGGGCCAAAATCATTGTTGGAATGTGCTAGCATGAAGATTCAGCATAGATTTTCTGAATCCAAAGCCTGTACACCACATTGCCTCATTCTAGTGAAAGCAAATAAATAAATAAATAAATAAATAAATAAATAAATAAATAAATAAATAGATAAATACAGTATGGGGATTCAATTCACTCCAAAAGGATTTTCAAGTTGTAGGAAAGAAATGCCAAGAAACACTATCTGAGTCATGACTCAGCAATGGAAATGAGTATGAGAAGGAGGAGACTCAACTGAGTGCATAAAAGAGAAAAATAAAATATCAGTGTTACGAGGAAAAAGAAAATAATCATTGAAGGGCGAAAAGATAGAGTTTTGCTGGCAATAAGTCATGCAGATTAAAGCAGCAATGAGCCTGTTTGCTTTTTATATTCAACCAATATTCATGAGTGTACTGTATTCCAACTATAGAAAAAATAGGATGTATATACAGATTTTTAATTTTGGCAGGCCTATGATGTAATGAGCCCTTTAATATTCTATTACTGGGGATATAAAATTATAAGCTACTTTCACAGAAGTGATTTGGCAATGAATTTGAGTAGCCATTTAAGATGTTCATACTCTTTCACTGAGGAATCCTCCCTCTCTCCTTCACAGAACTCTTAATTAAAAAATAGAAAAACTCATCAAATTTTATACACAAGTGTGCTTATATAGACATTATTCATGCTGGAAAAACTTAAATACAATCTACAGGTATAGGGCAATCACTAATAAATCAAAATACATCTATGTTATTGCATAAGTTGTTAAATTCTATTCTGATGACCATATATAATTACAAGATAGAAAACGCTCATGACGTAGTGATAAGTGAAAAATTGGTATATAGTGTTGAATATAGATATCTTCAATTGTGAAAATTGCATTATATATATATATGTATATATATATATATATGTATATATATATATATATATACATATATATATATATGAGTTAGTTTATTCACATTTCAATATGCAAACAGAAGGCAGTTTCTTTACTTCCTATAACTTGTATAGCATCCTTCACAAGGTCTACCACACTAGAAAGAAAAGAATTTTAAACTTGACATGTCTATTGGGCATGAATGCCCTCTCTTTCACTTCCATTATACTTGTGTTCTTGTTTAAGATTGATGATAGGTATATAATAAACAGAAATATGAAGATAAAGGGCTTTATATCCTTTAATCTTCAGCCCTCCACTGGCCCATGCTCTCAAATGACTGGTCTCATAGAAATGTGCCTCATGAGGTGCAGCTTGCTCTTTTTGCTATTTGGGGCAACCTGTTGGTCATATCACTGATGTCTCTTGTCCCATCCATTGCCCTAGTTATATATAAGTATAGCAACCATAGCAACCTTTTTGTTCTTACCCTAGATAGCTGCTCATCTAGCCAGTGTCTTTTCATCTTTTCTATATGGCCTCAAATGGACAGATAAAAAATTTGATTCCTTAAATATCAGGCAAAAACCAATAATGATGGGAACTACCTTTGCCTCAATTCTTAAATGCCTCTTGTAAACCACCTAATACTCCATGCTATGTTAGATGCATCTCCAAGCCAAAACCCCAGTTCTTGTGTAGCTTTTCTATATAAACCCTGGTAAGTGTAATAAGTTACTTACACTAAGATTGTGTGTGATTTCTTTATCCTCTTTAGATATTAAAAAAATTTCCCTTTGAGAATACCTTAGGTGCAGATGGGAAATTACTAGAACAACTCAGTTTTAATCTTATAGCTCTATCTTCTTTTTCTTCCCGGAGCCAGTGGACCCAGTAAAAGTAATAGGTCCATGACTCTAATTCATGTCCTGAGTTCTCCTAGAACAAAATGGAACCTTTAATCTAGTCCCTCAGGCCAAAGTTGTGATAGCTACAGTGATTGGGAAACTCTGTTCCTTTCTGACTTTCTAAAGTCTTTGGCAAATTCAAACCAAAAGCCAGGTTTTAATGATTTATTTTTAATGGACTCCAGAAATCTAGTCAGAAGTAGATACGTGGATTTTATTTTATTTTTCCATAATAGAATCCAATCTGTTTTCCCTAGGACAGTAAGACTCATGACTCAACCTTGGAGGTAGAAGACTGTAAGAAAATGTAACTCCCTCAATTTTTTTATTTATTTTTATTTTTTATTGTTTTGACAGAGAGAGACAGAGAGAGAGAGAGAGAGAGAGAGAGAGAGAGAGAGAGAGAGAGAGAGAGAGAGAGAGAGCGCTGAACTGGGGGAACTCCCCAGTTCAGCACATGGGTCCGCAAGGGCCGGGGCTGGGATTCGATCCTCGGTCCCCGGTGCTGCAAAGTGAGCGCTTAACCCACTGAGCCATCCCGGCTTCCCCAACTCCCTCAATTTTGATACCTAAAAAACAAAACCAAAAATTAACGAACAAAAAGACATGATTTTAATACCTAAAAACATAAACAAAAACCTATTCCACTGGAAATATAGCATATAAAAATATTAATGATGATTAATTTTACTTAGTAAGATAAGGAGAAAATTTTACTTTTATCTTCACAGCTTTACATTTTTCAAATACTCTAAAATAAGTATATATAATTTTCATAATAAAAATGCTAAAATAATTTTCTTGATATAATCTCCTATTTAAAATCCCTCTCTAAAAAAATCAATGAAACCAAAACTTATTTTACAATGTTTTGGCTGCAACATTCTATATTTTTTTAAACCATTGTGGGAAAAAAGTAAAAAATACTGCTTTCTTGAAATTCAGAATCTTTAGAAATATATTTCCTTTCTATGTTTCATCTGATTTTCTTTCAAAAGAAACATTTCTCAAGGAGACACATCTGACTCAGAGTAGAGTTCTTCATCACTTCTGGTATAACACATCTGGTTATACTTCATTTTGCCAGTAATATTTCATCCAAGACATTTTGTTCCCATTATTATCATACATAAGAAGGACTCTTTGTGTTATTTTTATAGTTTCAACTCTAACATAAAGCAAGTGGGGGATTTGTGGGGTGGGGTGGGGGGTCTAGAGGGAGACATATCGCAGTGTAGTGGCATATGGGAGCAGCCAAGATGATGTTACATCACTGCTAGCAGATGTTGGAGAGAAAACGAAAAGTCAAGTTCCCAAACTGTTGTTTACGACCTACAGTGTTTGGTCAATGGATTTTTTTTTATTGATGGGGACTCTAGCAAGTGGAAGTTAAACTTCTGTACTTCAAAAAATCCATTCAATCATTGCCTCATTCAATCATTACATAAGAATCTGTGAAGGATGTAAAAGTCAGACTACCAAGGATAATGGAGAATGCAATAACAAAAACAAAGAAACAGATAACATAAATGATTCTGGTTCTTGAAGGTTGTACAAGGGGGCTCACCACCCAAAATAAGAAGTATCTTTTGGAGAGCAGGCCCCTTGAAGTACAGGCTTCCCCCACTAGGTGAGTGTCTAGGAGTCCATCTGCATCAGTGTACCAGCTGGTGCTGTTATGAGAGGCTGTGTTGGACTTCAGTGAATTTTTGAGAAGACCCTTTCAGTGCATTTGCCCATTTAATGATGGGTGATTTACACAAACAACATGTGGCGTGACAACGCACCTGCCCACACTGCACAGTGTTCAGCAGTTTTTGATTAAAAAAGGCATGACCCCCCTATGCCATTCCCCCTATTTACCTGATGTCGCCCTGAGAGACTTCGTTTTTGCTTTTGTTTCCTCAGTTGAAAAAAATCCTCAAAGGGAAACGTTTTGCCAATGTGAAGCAAAAAATGTCAGAAGCACTAGAAGGCATCAAAAGTGTTTTGATAGGTGTCTTGCATCAAATGGAAAGTACTTTGAAGGTGATTGAAATTTGAACATGTAGGAATAAATACACAACTTTTGGTAAATAATTCCAAATCGGAAAGGATAATACACTGAAGAAAATGTATAAAGAGCTAACTATATTAGTGAGAAGAAATAAAAAGAGCTCAAACTTTCCATTGTGTTGAGGTAAATGATTAACACTGTTGAGGAACTTGAGAGACAGTTGAAAGGTACAGAATTACAATGGCTTCTTAAAGAAGGAATAGGTTTTCTACAGTCTGAGAAATGCTAAGCTGAAGGGATCAACCATACCAGGTTACTCTCATGAACTCATGCTTTAGTTACCATGAATCACCAGTTTTACTTCTCAGGTTTCTTAATTACATCTGCTCTTCTCCATCCTTATTTCCATTGCAGTCCTTGTCATCCAGTCTTTTATAGTAACATCTTCATAGGAACTTATATTTAAATACAATGTGAATATTTATTATACGTTTTACTATTAATATGTGCCAGGCACTGTTTAAGCAATCTCACAGAATTGTGAGGTATGGTGTATTCTTTTATTAACCTCCTTTTACAGAGGGGGATACTGAGACTTGGGAGGTTGGTGGAAGAACCCTGTCTTGAATCCAAGTGGCCTCTTACATTTTCTCAAGGGCCTAAACTCTGCAATTGTCACTTGGCACTGAAAGAGAGGTCAGTTTACTTTACTCCCAGAACAAATCAATCTGCTGCTTGTTTTTGTAAATAAAATTTATTGTAACACATTTATATCCATATGTTGACATACTTTTTACGGGTACTTTCGAGTTACAGTGGCAGAATTGGTGTAGAGTCAAATAGTTGTGATAGAGAACATCTGGCATGCAGAGCCTAAAATATTTACTATCTGGACCTTGATGAAAAAGTTTGCTTTCTATTGAAGCCTCCTTCTGTAGTTATAGAATTCTGTAGTATATCTTCTTGCTATTGCAAACAATTATTTCACATAAAATATATGTTTATTTATTATGTGCCAGGTAGTACTATTTTAGCTGCTGGTTCAAAATCAGTAAAAACAGATAAAGCTCATGCTCCATATAGTTTATGTCTCAGAATATAGAGGAGAGAAGAGGAGAGTCAATGAACAAGGTAAGCAAATATATAAATGTATCAGATGTCATTAAAAATTAATAAATGGGGATGCTAGGATGGCTCAGCAGGTTGAGCATTCACTTTGCAGCTCAGAGTCTGAGGATTGAGTCCCTGTCCTGGCCCCATCCCATGAGGACCCATATGCTGAACTGGGGTAGTGTGCTTCCCATGCGGGAGGCCCCCAGTTTGGCCCCTGGCTCACTGGGGTGTGCCTCCCATGAGGGAGGCCCCAGGCCTGATTCCCACCCTGTGCAGCCTGCACCCACCTGTATGGAACAAAACCATTTTGAAACTCATTGATATATAACTATAGAGATTGCTCTGGGCCTTCCCCCTTCTCTCTTTGTCTTTCTCTTTCTCTCAAAAACAATAAAATGAATCATTAATAAAAATTAATAAATGCCATTAAGTCAATAATATCAAGTGATGGGGTGGAGTGAAGCTGGTGTCTGTTGCCCTGAATGGCCTGCCTGAAGAGGTGCTTATGAACTGGGACCTAAGATACAGGAAGGATTAGCTGTGTGGAGACTGAAGTTAGAGTGTTTTGCACAGAACAGAAAGTGCAAAACCTAAGGGTAGGAATGAGCTTGGAATGTTTAAGGAATTGAAAGAAAGCTAGTAAAGCTACAAGGCAAGGCACATGGAGGGAGTGGGAGCTCAAAACAGACATACAAGCTGAGTCAACGTATATTCACACACACACATATACACACACACACACATAGACACTTATGTACACACATATGTATATACACACATATAAACACTTATATACATATGTGTGTAGATATATATTGACTCAGTTTATATACAAGGGCTGCTGGAAATTATCCAGCTATAGTATATGAAAAATAGAGGTATATATGACTGGAGTTTTCTGAACAGCTCATATATTTGTATATATTTAGGACACATATATATGTTTAGGACAGCATATCATATATATACACATACAACTGCCAACAAATCACTTGTACTAACACCAAACTTGTATGAGGAAGAGAAAAACCTATTTTTTTTTAAGTTGATGGGAAAACACCAAGATATTGAGGTTGTTTGTTCTTGTAGCTTATATTAGCTCCCATTAGTATTATTAGTATTATACATTCCTGATATTCTTAGTTTTCTACTACTTAGATTTCAATAACCAACTCACACATCACTTGTTATGGAAAATCTTCAATAAGGATTTATCTTATAGGAATATGTGCCAACTACTATGGCAGCTGTTATATAGCTACAGAAATAAATGGTTCATTTTTTCTCCTTCAGAAACTCAGACTAAAGAAATATCATGCATTATTAACCATATGCAGTGGGGTACATGTTAGTATCAGATGTATGGCCATTGCGTCATGGACCACAAAAACAATTCCAAAAGAAGATGGGATTGTATTATTTCAGCTGTTCTTTCCTATCCACTTAAAGGTCCCTTTGCTTTGCCTCCTTCCCCAGTAATACAGCAATGTAAGTAGTGAAGGTGCCATTATCTTTATTGTATAGATGGAAACAACAAAGCTTGTAGATTATAAACAGCTTATTTGTGATGACCTAGCCACAGTTACTGCAGTAGAGAATTAAGCCCCAACTTGTGTTTGAAATAAAACTCCAGTTTGTACTTTGCCTGACACAATGACAGCAATAGAAAATGTGACTCCAGGATCCCTCAGAGAACGATAAAAGCTGAGAAGCTTTGAAAGCACAACTCAGCTTTACATTAAATAGCCTCATTGAGTCAGACTGACCCACTTTAAAATCTCTGACATTTTAATCAGAAGTTTACCTTGGTTAAAATGGTTTTATTAAGAAATAAATTAATTGGGTAAAGAAACTCACAGGGGGTTTAAAATAATTACAAGAACATTCTGCTTTCAAATACTATCCACCTTTTCAGTTTCTAGGCCACTTGTAAGAAACTTGGAAGTTGCCACTCTGTCCTAACAAGTTAACAGGTAAAAATCAGGGGATGCTGGGATAGCTTAACAGGTTGAGCGCTTGGCTTGCAACTATGACGTCCGGGAATTGAATCCCAGTCCTGACCCATGCAAAACCAAACGCTGACCTGTGGCACAACTAGTAACACCAGGATGTGTGATAAAGATTCTGGCCTCCCCTGAGGGATGCCCCCAGTTCATTTCCACTTCCTGCGGCCCAATAGCCACCTGTGCAGAATGAGACTGTCAAAAATCTGATGATGTGCAACTACGGAGACCGCTCTGGGTCCTTTCCCCTTCTCTCTTTCTTTGTCTCTCTCTCTCTCTCACCCTCTCTCAAACAACAAAATAAACCTTAAAAAAATAAAAGTTAAAAATCAACACTTCTTGGATTTGTAAGAGAGACAAGGAAACCGTTGCAGGAACCAGCATCAAGGTAGAAAAATCTGACCAGAAATTGATGAATTGCTGAGGTTCAGTGGGACAATTCTGAGAGTTAAGAACATCAGGTGGAGCCCCTCCTAAGAATTCCGCTCCAATGTTGTGAGGTTTATCTGTAAGATCTTGACCAGGCCCCCCCAGTAAATATAAAAAATAAATTCCTTCATGATTCTAGGCAGCGATAAGAGAAAGGAACCCTTTTGAAATATGGGAGAGCAGTTTCTCCTTAATAGGCCTTGCTCTCAAGAGAATATAGTTAACCAGAGCCTAAATCAAGTAAGAAGGAAGAATACCTAACTTTAGTCTGTTCTAGACGTCCAGTCCCACCTAAAGGGAAGAAGGGAAATAAAATTGAGACACACATGTGCAGTCTACAGTCAGGAGGCTTAGGCTTACAAAGACAGACCTAACTGTAAGACTAGAGAAAGCATCCCCTCTCCCCACATCTCACAGCCATGTTACTCAAGGCCTGTTTACAGAAGTTTCTTTTACCCAGTGTGTCATATTGGGCTACCAACACACACACACACGCACACACAAATACTATCCAATTATGTAAAATAACCATTTACATACAAATGACCAATGATTCTATCATAGCATTTTCTAAATGAAAAGGATCCTTAGATATTATTTAGCTAAATTCTCTTGACTCAAAACAGAGGCAAGGGAAACTCAGGTTAAAACAAACAAACAAACCAAAAACAAACAAACAAACAAACTACATTGGATGATTTATTGTAAGCCTAGCTATAGCTTCTGTAGGAACTTGAAGGCAGCAAAAACAGTATCTTGGCAACTCCTCATAGTCTGAGGTCCTTGGAAGTCATGGTATCATTGACTTACCCATGGGATAAATCAGACTGAAGGTCACCTGGCCACCAGATAGAGTGATAGGGCTGGCTGGCCTCAGGGCATGCAGTTAAAAAAGCACACAGATGACTCCAGTTGGCTGAATAATCATCTCCAAGTGAATTTAAAGTGAAAGATTGCAGGCCTCCCCAAGTAAAGGTATAGATGACAAGCTTGCTCAGATCATAAGGAAGCAATTGGTCCAAATTCAGATGAGCGGACAGCAAGGACCAAACTACGGAGACTCATTTCTGCTGATGGTGAGAGTGAGCCGACTTGCAAAGCCTGACTCTTGCCTGTCTCCATGTGGCCTTCTATTTACATAACTTGCCAGAGCTCTCCATTCTTGAGTCTACATTCTATACTTCTTTTTAGACATTTAGTGAATACTTTTTAGTATTTTA
>PVKE010049977.1:0-11091 GCA_004027555.1 Craseonycteris thonglongyai | reverse complement strand
AAGCAGGTTTCAAGTTTTATATAGCTGGAGGGTACCACTCATTTACTTTTAACTTGAGCACTATTCATTTGAAGACCATAATGGTCCTGAATTTTATTTTCCATATGTTATCTGTCTATATCACAATCAGCCACATTTCCTCAATCAGCCCATTGGGTTGGCAGTTTTCAGGGGAATTACCGGTAAATTCAATTTGGAATTTCAGTGTCTCATTTTTAAACGAGCCAGTTTTTCCCCTTTCTTCCTAAGAACTAGCCACATTGACTTACTATACACCCATATGATCCGTGCTTTGTTCTGGACAGACATAGAGTTTGGAAACATGGATCTGAAAATAAGAAATATACCTTAACGATAGCAGCATATGGAGTACCTTGGTACATCGTCCCTTCCCAAACAGAGCAGTGTCACTTTCATATTTTAGCAAACAGGTGCTGCTAAATAATTTTTTAAGACACTGTGCTGGAAATAATTTAGCAGACTAATACCATATACATCTAAATTTAGGTCTCACTTTTCTTTGACATGGACCAATTTTCCACCTACTTCTTCCTTTGGAGTAGTCTAATCTCACATACTTTTTCACTTTTGAGACTTCTTTAAACTTTTGTGAAAATAAAGTATTGGGAAGATTTGGTTTCCAAGATTTGGTTTCCATACAACTTTTTTTTTAATCTGAAGTTTTCCTTAATGAAAACCCTAAGACCAGTTGTCTTTGTTCCTAATGTTTGAAAACATTAAGTGCCTCTGTCTGAATTCCATAAGTAAGCAGGCATTTTTAATTTCTATGATATTTTATACTATCACTGGCACTAAATGGGTATGTTTTTGCACTATTTGTACATATGTTTCTGCGTGTCATTTTTTTTAAGTTTGTTTCTCCAAAATACAGTCTCCCTATTTCTAAAATACCATTAAATTTGAAGGCTCCAATATTTATATTCTTAGTTTTATTCATCATCACTTTACTCTCCGACATATCCTTTGTCTTCTATCCTCTTCCATTGTTCACCATTTTCAAATGTTTGCTTCTCACTGATTCACAGACTCTTCATAACAGACCTAGTTTCTGCACCATCCTGAAACTCCTTGTGCTGTACCAGGATTCTGGGAACCAGGCCACTACTGCTGCAGCTGATATTACTAAAGACTGTGAAGTCCTGCACAGAATGCCAACCAGCCAAAACAGAGCTGCAGGTCCGCTGGCTGGTTGAGTGACCTGCGGAAACTTTGGATTCCCCATCATCTTCCTTAAGAGCACAGACGTTTCTATCAGAGGTACTGAGGAGTACCATTCTTGACCAATGGAAGCCAAGGATCATAGAGAACCAGCAGATAAATATTTTTCTCAGCTTGGTCTGCCTTAGTGAACTAGATTATATGGCCCATCTAAAGACATTCATAAGTAATCAACTGTTTTGTTTGTAATCTTTCTAACATTTATTCTGTTTTCTTTCCTCATTCAATTGTCTTACCACTTTCACCCCTATGTCTCTAGGATTTTATTTCCCAGTAAAGTATAAGAATATATGCTGTTGTTTCAGGCTTATATTCTAGGGAATCTAGCCTAAGATATCCCCAAATTTGTGTTTCTGTTTTAATCCTCTGTATTCTGATGCCATGTGTCCAATATTGAACTGTCCACTTGGTCTCTCCACTGATTTCTGGTAGCAACTCAAGATAGAAGTCCAAAACAATCTCACTCCCCACAGATTCGTAACATTTTTTTCAGTGTTTCAATCTTAATAAATCACATCCTCAAACACCGAATTGCTGAAGCTAGAGGCTGGAAATCATTACTGTTTTGTCCTTTAAAATACATATATAATCATTCTTGAATTACTATTAAATGTGTTTCTTAAATATCTCTAGTTAGCCCATATATTTTTTTATCTCCACAGTGCCACAGTAGTTCAAGTATACCTAAGTTGTTGCAATAGTTTTTTCTTTTTTAAAATATTTATTTTATTGTTTGAGAGAAGGTGAGAGAGAAAGAGACAGAGAGAGACAGAGAGAGAAGGGGGAGGTCCCAGAGTAGTCTCCATAGTTGTACACATAGTTTTATTACACATAGGTGGAGGTGGGGCTGCATGGGGTTGGAACCAAACTGGGGGCCTCCTACATGGGAGGCGAGAACTTTCACCACCA
Organism: Craseonycteris thonglongyai; assembly: GCA_004027555.1. Lineage (NCBI taxonomy): Eukaryota > Metazoa > Chordata > Mammalia > Chiroptera > Craseonycteridae > Craseonycteris > Craseonycteris thonglongyai. The sequence goes on along the minus strand of PVKE010049977.1, from coordinate 8,943 downwards.
TCCCTGGGGTTATCAATTGCACTGCAGTTCACCATGTGGGTGTGTCTGGGCTGGAGCCTGGATTTGATCCCCGGACCTCATGGTTGCAAGGCAAGTGCTCAACATATTGAGCTATCGTGGCATCCCTACAATAGTTTCTTAACTCGTCTCCCTGAATGTATACTTGAGTCCTTCAGTTTATTCTTTAAATGCTAACCCAAATGTGAATTTCATCCAGTATCTCCACAAGCTTCACTAGCTTCCCCTTGCCTTAGAAGAATATCTTAAATCCTTATATGGTGCACAGGGCCATAGATACGTACCATAGACTAAACATATAACCTCAGTCTCATCTTATACTCATCTCCTTTTTGCTCTCTAAATTCCAATCACATCAAACTTATTTAGGTTTCTCAATCAAATATGCTCTTTCCCACCTCAACACCTTCTCACGTACTCATCCTTCACCCTCACATTGTTATCACCATCACATGCACTTGGATACTTTTAGCAGTTCTTTCAGGTCTCAGATTAAATGCTAATTTCTTTGGAAAGACTTTGGTGAGCTTCCAATTTATATTAGAAATTGTTAACTCCCATATCACCCCAAACTTGCCCTTTGTAGCACTCACAGTACTTTTGATTATCTGCCAAGTTTCCATATTCTCTGTGAGATTATAAAGTCCATATTATCAGAGATTATGTTTTTTTTTTTTTGTTGTTCACTGTTATACCCAAGCTAACTAAAAGCTGTCCCCTGTCCTGTTCCCTCTGGCCATGCTGTCCCTCTTTGTTGGGGGCAAATAATGAGAAGAGATTGAAACACCAGGCCAGGCTGTTAAAATGTCCAGAAGTTTAAACATACTTACTCATAAGAGCTATCGAAAAGAAAGGATAGGATCTGACATTATCTAGGGCACTTTTTGGTTTGCTTTGTCTTCCTTTGTTTCATTTTTGTTTTGTTTTTAAGGGAAGCCCAAATGACACTCTGGGTAGATGAACTCACCTGAAGGTCAGAAGAATCAGAGAAGAAGATAAAATAAGATAATCAGCTTGTAAGCTCAATGAGCTCTTTGAAAATTCTAACTCAAAGCATTCTCCTATCTGATTTTAGTGTCTTAGTCATTAACCTTGCAAATTCTTCCTTACTTTCACTCCAGTGCCTCCCTTTCTTTTGTTCTTTCATGAATGTTAAACCATACTCTCTCTTTTTAAAAATCATTTTTACATCTTTGTGTGTCTTACTCAGTGAGATAAACTCTTCTGATTTTATTCTTTCAATAAAACAGTTTCTCTATAATTTTATTTCCCAATAAAGTGTAAAGTCATATGCTTTTGCTTTAGGCTTATTTTTATAGGAAACCTTGCACTAAGATATACCCACATCAATATTTCTGTTTATTCCACTCCACTGAATTCTAAAGCTATATATCTGATGTCCAATTGGCTAGTTGGTTTCTCCCTTTGGACTTGAAGCTATAGCTCAAAACAGCAGTTCCCACTCTCATTCTATCTTTAACTATAGGTAAAACAATATAAAATATTAATAAGATTGTTTGACTCTAAACAGTTAGCCTTTTAAAGGCTTGTCCATACAAGAATCTCAGTGATCTCTATAGTGGATCAATGTGGTGAATGGTCAGGACATTAGTAGGATGAGGAAAAATAAAAAGGAGCAGATCTTTGTAGAATATAGGGAAGAAAGAAATCTGTTTGGCACTTTTGAAGACTGAGAACCAATTCTATGGAGAGATATTGCATAAGCAGTTAGATAGTTGCTGGACATTTATGGGAAAAGTAAAAAAGCTAAAAGTATACAATAGGGAATTATTGGCCTAGTTGGCCTAATTCAAAATTGGTTTTTGAAGTCCCAGAATTTAATGTTTCTACTTAGAGCATAAATGTAGTTAGAGAAACATCTATGTATTGAGCCTGGGAGCAAGCCCATACTTAGACATCAGGGAGAGGAGGAATATCCTGAAAAAGATTTTAGGGAGGAGTGGCCATTGAGGCAGAAAGAAAACCAACCAAACAAAAAAATGTCCTGGAAGTAAAGTGAAAAAGAGTATCAAGGAAGGCGATATCACAGACTCATTCAGGACAACCTTAACAAAATATGAAAACTCCATGCAATTTTAATTCATAAGAGTGCCCAGGAATCCAAGTAGTTCAAGGGCATGCTCATTATTTGTGACAATGGCTGGGGACCTGTGAGCATAGGTAGGACTGCCTGCTTCACCCATCTGCCCATGGGTGAAATAGAAACATGCCTGTCCTGTGATTTTCCTTTCCATCTTCAGACAATGACTTCGTGAATTTGAAATGCAGATACGTGACCTTATGAACCTGGACAGAATTCTGCCGACATAGGTACTCATGTCACATGGCAGTCCACTTTAATGTTGTATTGTAGAATTATAACAGCTTATGTGGTATGGCTACTGTTGGCTTTTTACCCCTCACCAACAATACACACCCAAGTGGTAGTTATTGTGGTCATTTGAGCTATAAATTGAAGTCATAACTTTATGATAGAGCCAACTTGCTGGTGAATCTTCCATCCCATATAAAGGAAATGAAATCAATTGAGCAAGTGGTGCCTTGGCTGCCATTCAGTGAGGTAAGCTTTTCAGGAATTTGGAAGGCTCTCTATCTTGCTAAGCAGTCCTTCATGACACATTTCACAGTAAATTAAATTGCATAAAGGACAGCATCTATTTCTCATGCAGATCACTACTCGGGTGCCCTGCTGCACACCAGGTACTTGTTTATCAAGTAACAGGAGAAAGTATCTACTTTCTCCTACACGTGTCTACTAAAGGGGGAAAACCTCATCTTGCATTTAATACTAAGATTACTATAAAAATATAACCCTGTGAAAATAATTTGTTAAGAAAAGAAAAGAAAGGATGAAGTGTTTTGAGGACAAAACTGAGCCTTTACATTTCAAGGTAATGTGTATTTCTTTTTTTTTGGGTATCAGGCAGTGTAATAACTCAGAATTATACAGATGTTAATGACTTATCCTACACTTTGATGAATGAATTATTCACCAAATATTAAATGTCATGACACATTAAAGAATAAAAAATTCCTGTTAGATTTGATGTGACAAAGTTTCTATTTAAATCAATTCGTTTAGTAAAATATTGTGAGATCTTATAAAAGTCTTTGTAGTTTTCTACTGGACGATGTGAAGTGATGGCTTTGTGGAAATCATGTGTTCCCTATATTCTGTAGAAGTACCATGTGCTAATTGATTGTCCCACTGGAGCTCCTGTTCCCTATATTCTGAATGATTTTTATGGTGTGCTGTGTGAGTGATATTCAGGTAGGTTAAATAGGTTTACATTAGCATAGGTTTTATGTTGAAATAGCTCAGAAATAGGAAAATATTAAATTCAATGAGGAAGAATTTATTCATTAGGAATAGATTCATTGATTAAAGATAAAATACTACAATTTACCATAGTTAGGTAAATCAGTTGTCTCTTGTATGTAGTCAATAGCTAGCAAGACAGTCAATTTGAAAAATGATCTCACAATATGAAAAATATTTTTCCCTTGTTATGGCATCTACAAGGATTATGTTCTTTTTTCCCTTTCTCTGCTGTTCTGTATACATCACTTTGAAGCCTCTATGAGACTCACTCTTTGATCTGGCTTCTATGAATGACCCTTCTCTCTGAGACCCTCTTATAGCACTCTAGAAAGGAGATGCCATCAAGGTCAGTAAAGTATGGTGAAGGATGGAAGGGGTTGGCTGAGGGACACACTGAGCCCTATTTACATCTTTTGTTATAGCAGGTGGTCAGTCACCCTGTTCAGGGTTAGCATGCAGGTCTTGACCTACTTGTGTGGGCTGTGGTTCAGCAGTTTACTTTTCAGGGCCTTTATGGAGGCTATTTTATCTTCTTGTTATATTTGGGGCTCCCACCGATCCACACTGGTGTTGCCTGAGGAGGGAGTTCCCCAGGCCTGACTGCCTGGAGCCTCTAGCTGGGGGAAAGTTGTCTGTGGCCCATGGGACAGTATACTTCCCTGGTTGGACAACTTGTTGTGGCGGGATTCCTCTGGCTATTAGCATGTAGACAGTTAAGGTCTCTAGGCTGGGGTGGGAAATCCTCAGGCTCATGAGGGGAGAACAGCAATGTCCCTGGCTGCTTCTGGTCAGCAGGGCCCCTGACGAATCCACCCATTCACTTGTTCTGCCAGGGATTCTTGGTGTATTCAACAGGGCTCCTGTTCCATCCAGGAGAGAAATAAACCTACCTGGATCATCTTCTATTGCTAGGTTGGGATTTGGGGCACACCAAGCCTGGATAGCCTTCTTTTGAGGGTGAGGGTTATAAGATGACCAACTGCTACGTTGTTCCTCCAATCTTGCAGTCCCTAACTATAGTAATTCTCCTTCCTCTTTTCACTTTCCAGACCTCCTTGATTGCCTCTTGCATTATTTGCAGGGTTTATAGCTGTACTTAGCAGGCCAGAGCAGGGAGAAATAGTCCTGTGGCACCTTGTGTGGACTGAAAGTTCAGTACAATTACTTTTCAAATGAAATAATTCTGTCAATATAAGATTAAATAATTTTATATAAATTAATTTTTAAAACTAATTTATAATACAAAAAACTTTTATCTAGAATTCTAATCTAGAAAAAGAAAAAAAAGCTTTTTTCCTATTTTTTGTCTGATTTGGTTCCTGATGCTTTTTAAGAGTGTTTTAATGAGTCAGTGAAAACTAAGATTGCCAATATTCAGACTCTAGTGATGTCTGTCATTGGTCAAGAAACACATCCCCTTGTGAAGCCAGATTAAATGGATAAAGTGAGTTTAAGTATCATAGATTAATCATGTAGACAGTTGTTTCAATTTTTCACATACCGGTATCTAGTTCTATCTCAAGTCCTTTTATTTAAACTTGACCCCATCTCAGAATACATATACATAATTTACTTACAAAGAATTTATCCCTATAGCAAAAATCATTTGAGAAGGCTTTGAAAAAGAAGAGATTCTATTATTTTTGTTTTTAAGCAGGACGAGATAATACTGTTTTCAATCTCTCATTAAATATTTAACCTTGTAAATTTTCCCTTGGATTGTGTGAATATGGCAGGTGTTATTAAAATTAGTGTTAATTAACTGAATGTCAGAAGGCTATGTAGGACTTAGTGGGAGGAAAGGTGAAAATACTAATATGTTTTCATTGAGCTATCTTTTCTCACGCTTTTATTCTTTTACTATTTGAGATTAGTTTATAAGAGCTGTTTCTATTCTCTCCACTTCCCATTTTCAGGGTGTTATGGCATTTGTATTATGGGATTACGGATGTAGTGACAGGGAAAGTCCTGTACCCAACCTCTTTGGGCAGTGGCAAGGTAGATTGTCAGGACCTACAGGATGGACTTTCTTCAAAGTCTATAGAGTTTCTTCTTTACTAAAATTAAAACATTATATAAAATGCTTATGATGCTTACAAAAAATTTGTGGCAAATAATAACATTAAATAAAGTCTAGTGGATAAAGTTTGTATGAGCCACATACCAGTATTAAACCATGACTACACAGAAAATTACAGTAAATGCAATAAAATTTTAAGAAACTTCTAGATAGGACATGCTTAATAATTTTGTCCTGCTGGATAAAAATTTAAAAATAAGCCCAACAATGTTTTATGGCTATGAAAGACTTGTAAAAATTGTACTACACAGTTTCACACATGCAATTCATCACAATGTGTATGAATCTATTTTTAAAGTGGTCTCAGATTATTAAAATTCAGGAATGACAATTAAAATGAAATAACTCTTCATTTTATGTGTGTGTTATTTGTGGTTCTGTAAAAAATAATTTTGTCTGAATTTCTTGCATGTTAGTTTGTCAAGGATAAATGGACATATAGGCCTTTTAAAAAATGACACAGAATACTGAGCATTCATATTTTCACAAGCACATCGATTTTCCTCATAGTCATACTTCTGAAAGAATATAAACAAGGTTTATTTAAAAACTCTATTAACAATAAATGAAGAAGAAATGATGACCACAGAATATCAGTGTATCCTGGAGGTTCTTCCAGCCTCCTAGAAAGACAGTGAATGAGGAGAGTATGGAGAAACTTCCAAGGACCTATTGATTACTAGTTCCTGGGATCTGGTAAGCTTTATTGTGGATCTAAGACTGTTAGTTTGTCTCCCAGAGATATCTGACCCTTATTCTCATCCTGAGACTCTAAGCTCAGGCAAGTTCAGGGCCTAAGAAGTGCTATCCTGGAAAGGGTGAATACGATAAATGAGGACTGATTCATGTTGAATGATTGCACCGAATCCTTCTGTACTGTATACTGTTGAACTTTATGGGATGCACCTGGCTCAGATGAAGTAGTCCCTGGTGTCCACCTAGGCTGGCCTTCATGCAGAAGTATCAGAGACTTAAAAATGTGAGGCTGGGTTTGAACAGGGCAAGGGTGTTTCCAAGAGGTGTGATGTGAACCTTGTTTAGATTCTATTATAATTTATAACCATGTACCTCTCTGGTAAACATTGGGGTGCTAAAGTTTAAACTTTCTTTGTTCCAATTTCCTTTAGATAAGAAAACCTTGTTTGATTCAACAAAATGGGATCTCTATTTGCTCTCTCCAGCAATCAGTTCCTTCTCTCATACGGGGTGGTGCTGCAGTGAACCATATTCCATATTCTAACAGGGGTCTCCAAACTTTTCAGCCCATGGGCTACATTAACTATCAAACAGCAGTTTGGGGGATGACTACACACTCGAGGTTCAAATAATAAAGAATCAAAATATAGATGTTGTTTTTATTTATTTATTTAATATTATTTTATTCAGATAAAAAGGTCTCCACGGGCTGGATGAGAGGGCTTTGGCCCGTAGGCCATAGTTTGGAGACCCCTAAATCTAGAACAAAGACCCTACTCTTTTATACTTCTTTTAAGTCATTTGATGATGGATCCAACTTTGCTTGGTGATATGTCACAGTGAGATTAAGACTGACAACACTTTGAGTGAGCAATTAACAGCATAATACTCAAAGGACTAGAAAAGTGAGATCAGACTTTTATAATTAAAAGATGATTAAAATTATTACATATTCCTGAGATAATTAATATATGGGATAGTGCTTGCTTATAATATATTTAAATAAATGAGGTTGTTAAAACACATAGTATAAAAATAGGCCTACTTTTGGGGAAGTTAGGATTGCTCAGTGGGTTTGAGTGATTGCCTTTCAGCCCCGGGGTCTGTGGATCAACTCCTGGCCCCAGCCTGTGCGGATTCATATGCTGAGCTGGGGTGTGCTTCCCATGTAGGAGGACCCCAGTTCAGCTCCTGCCTAGGACATGCTTTCCATGTGGGAGGCCCCTGCCTGTTTCCCACCATGAGTGGCCCCGTGCCCACCTGTGTGGAATGAAACCATGTCGAAAACTGATGACGTACAACTATGGAAACTGCTCTGGACCATCCCCCTTCTCTCTATGTCTCTCTCTCTCTGTCAGAACAATAAAATAAATCTTAAAAAAAGAAAAGAAAAGAAAAGAAAAGAAAAAATGCCCACTTTTCTAGTTTTCCAATTTTAGTATATGTGCTGCCAAAACAAGCACTCTAATTTTCAAATTATTACCGGTATATACTATTTAAGCATGTAAATATCAAAGCAATTGGAGAAAGGAATTAGGAGATTTAATAAGCATTTTTATTAATTTTCATTGCAAAACTATATAAAACAAATACTTTATGACATAAAAAGATATATTTTCTTAATCAATTACCTATTTAAAATTTCTAAGTAAATGATAAATTTTTCTCTTAAATTTTAGCTTTCAAATTAGTGAAATTAGCTATGACCCATATCAATTTGATATGACTAAATTTCTAGTGCACATTTATAGAACATATCTAATTATGTTTAGGAGAAAAACAAAATTAACTTCCCTGAAGACTCCATATGTCTTTTAGTAATACTCAAAGACAGTGATTTTAAGTGTTCTGATTAAACATGCACTTAATTACATTGATATGTTAGATGCAGTATTCTATACCTTGTGGTGACAACATATATAATTTATAATCTCAAGCAAATCTTGTATTTTGGGAATTGTGACATTATCTCACAATATATATCAAATCTTTTAAATTTTTACATATTTAATTATCCATTAATTATATTTAATGTTAGCTTTAGCCAAATATATTCTGAGTCAATCAGAAGAACTATAAAGAACCTCAAGGATAAAATAGTAAGTTAATATTTATTGACCACTATTTATTGTCCAACTCAGTTACATGAATTGTCTCTTGGTTGCTGCTCTTTTTCTGGATAACACTGAGTGGCTGCCAGGACCCCAAGCATCTCTGATGACAGATATTCAAATGGGATGCTCTGATACTCTGTGGGACACATAAGGGAGTTCTTCAGTGGGGTATTAACTGAGGTTGATGTAGTGGTTGTGGATTAGGAATGGTCCCAGTGCATGGTGGGAGGTCTCTTACAACCATCTCTCTGTCTCAATAATCATTTCACCTTTGCATGTACACACACCCAACGCCGTCCTGCCCATCTTTTTGCTGCTTGGCTCCTTGCCCAGCAACCTGCCGGTTTGAATGAGGCACCAAGAGACCAGCTCAAATCTTGAAACTAGTATAAGGACAGGGAACAGACAAGCAAATCCACCTGTTTAGTAAAAATTGCTCAAAGGCTTGAGATTTCAACGCTATCTTCTTGAGGGGGTTCTCAGTCTAAGTGATTCTCTTGGTTGTACTCCTATGGACTTGAAGAATAAAAAGAAAACCCACTGTATGTCCCGCAAAGCTGCGGACTTGTGGCTCTGACAATTCCTTTGCTTAACTGGATTTAGGAGAGAGAGAGAGAGAGAGAGAGAGAGAGAGAGAGAGAGAGAGAGAGAGAGAGAGAGAGAGAGAGAGAGAGAGAGAGAGAGAGAGAGAG
>PVKE010049976.1:0-11113 GCA_004027555.1 Craseonycteris thonglongyai | reverse complement strand
ATGATGGTAATGCTACAGACTTGTGAAGACACTTTCACACATTACCTCCTCACTACTTACAACTGCCCTCTGTTAGGCTGCATCCCCTTACATCTTAGGAGGTAAGGAATCTGAGTCTCAAAGAGCCGGTGGCAGCTTTTGTCTGTGGAGCTGAGAGTCCTGACCCCGGTCCCCCCAGTCCATCTCTTCCCTCACAGTGTTTTTGTCAGATGAGTTCTCTGTTACCTCTCAATAGGGTGGTGTGTTTTTGTTTCCATGTGTGCAGAGACATCCAGCAGGAGACCTTCCGGGCCAGTCACGGGCACTGGCGGGGCTTCTCCTTTGTCTACAATCACTACCTGTTCTCGGGCTGCTTCCTGGTGGTCCTGCTGGCCATCCTGCTCTACCTGCTGCGGCTGCGGCGCATCCACCGGCGCATGCTCCGCAGCGGCTCGGCCGCCACGCTCTGGCTGGAGGAGGGACTTCCGGGCCAGAAGATGGCCGGTGCCTTGTGATTGGCCTTGGAGCCCAGAAACTTCCTAAAGGAAAAGCCATTTTTGCCTCAGGGTTTCTCCTCTTTGTTCCCACTTGGGTTTTTTATTTCCTTTCCCTTTTTGTTCCATGAAACAAAAACAAAATCCATTATTTGTAAACTGTTGTCCTGGAAATACTGCATTTAGCTCGTTTGCATAGCTTTAAATTGAGTGGGAAGAAGGGAAAATCACTTCATTTTTGCTGCATAGAATATCTGCCCAAAATCCCTAAGATTTTTGGTTTTTCTTTCAGGTATGTTTAATTTTAAACAAATGCACTTTGATATTAGAGGGAAATGGCAAAGATGTCGTCTTATGAGTGGAGATAGGACTGAAGAGTGATACTTTTCACAGAACCAAAAGACGTACTGACTGAAATTCAAATGCTTTTATCCCCTCTATCTTGAAAACTCTTAACATAAAGAGGGTGAATGTTTAGTTTTTTTATTTATTGTTCAGATCTGTCACTATATGTTTTCCTTGCAGGCTCAAAATATCAAAACCATTTATATCCAAAATAGAGAAAGATACCAGGAGGTAACTGTTTTTAAAATTGATAGTGAAGAGACCTGAGAAATGTGAAATATTGACTATGGCATTGTGTGTGTGTGTGTGTGTGTGTGTGTAATGCTAATGAAAGTGAATGAAGGAATACAGTGCTCTTTTAAAAACTCTTCACTATTTACTGCTTCCTATCATTTTATTTAGAAAAATCCCCATTATCCTTACATTTTTCTGACTTTAGTTAATTATTTACCCCATCTTTCAGTGGCCTTAGAACACTGTTTTTGAATGAGTTGGAAAATTGATGAAGTTTCACTGGTTTCAATGTTGTTAGAACTCAAGCTGGTGCAAACTGACAGGCACTTTAGTATTTCTTAATAGTATAATGCATCTTTACTTGTTTAATTGTGCTCCAGTTTCTTCCAGCTTTGAGTTGGTATCCCCTCCTTATTACAGATTGTCTCAGCAGTTTTATTTCAGACTCGATCCTTAGCTTGGCCAGTTCTCTTTATTACTGTTGTGATTGAGCCGGTGTTGGCAGCACCACTATAAATCCACACAAAGAGGAGGGTCTGAATTTACTACAAGAAATAAACCCACATTTTGAAGAAAACAAGTTTGACATTATAAACAAATTTGAAAAGGACAACTGGATTGGCATATGCAAGATTAGTTGTTTTTTACCCGTTGATTTAGTTGGGAACCATTGGGAATTCTCAAACACAGTTTTTTTAGGTGAAGTTGTGTGTGTACACATGCACATGCACACACTGTTTCTTAATTCCAAAACAATTAAATTCCATCTAGTTGACAGCAGTTATGTTTTGAGAACCACCAGCTCCTTTATTTTTAAATTATTGATTAGCAAAAGACCTCAGATTCTGAAGCCCCTATATAACTTAGAAAAAGAAGTTAGATTTTTATCTTGTTCATTAATGACTTAAAACCACAGCATACTATATACTATGACTTAAAAGATTACAAATTTATGAAAGAAATGCAAATGCTCTTACTCTCTGCTCTTCAAAGTGAATATTCTAACGATGAACAAATTATTGGTTGAATATTTGCCTCTCAAATATCCAGAAGGCTGGGGGAGCTGTGTGGTGTTATAGTATCTAATGTATTAGGAGAGCTGTTTCAGAGAAGATGGAGATAAGTGTCCCTGTAAACAAGCCAGCTTCTGAAATGCTGGTCTCCAGAAAGTAGATCCTTGGTCCTGGGTAAACACTGTTCCTTAACAAGACCCAGCCACAAATGAGATACCCTGGAAGCTAACCCAGAAGTCCAGTGAGCTGGCGTGCTTCTTAAATTCTTTGATGGGTTCACCCTGTAGATGATCAAGAGGAAGTCAGTTTATACTTCAGCTTTTCTCCCACCAACCAATAGTGAGCCCTAACCTATGGAATGAAAATTTTCAAACGCCTGGAGCAAGCTTGTCCAGCCCATGGCCCATGGCCCAGGATGGCTTTGAATGTATCCCTGACACAAAATCATAAACTTTTTTAAATCGTTATGAAATTTTTTTCTTTTTAACTCATCTGCTATCATTAGTGTATTTTATGTGTGGCCCAAGATAATTCTTCCAGTGTGGCCCAGCGAAGAAGCCAAAAGGTTGCACACCCCTAGCCTAGAATATATTATTTTGCCTTTAGAAGCAAGGATAAGCCGGCATAGGCACAGACCTAAATAAGACATAAGACTTTCTTCTGTAAAGAGGCACTTTTTGAATGCAGCATGCAGTTTGGGCCAGCTAAGTGAAGTGTGCATCACTTAGCAAGAAACTCAAAAAGGCAAGTGTGTTTTCCAAGCTTCCTTTTTTTTTTTATACGTTTAGAATCGTGTGTGGCAATGCAGCAAAACTACCTATCAGTAAATTATTTCTATTTCAGTGTTTGAATTTTTACAATAATGATGTTTCCCTTTCAATAATAAATGATGTGACCAAGAGAATCCTTTTGTTCTGTTACTAAGATTATATTTTACAGTGAGGAATTACAGAAACTAAGCGTTTTCAAATGTGTTTCATTTCAGTGATGTTTTTCATTCAAGGTCAGAGTAGTAGTTACCTTTGGGGGAATGTTGTGGGGTCATGTCAGTGTCCATACTTGGCAACCTTCTGTTGCCACCCATGCTCACCAGTGAGTGCCGAGAATCAAAATGAAGTATGTCAATGGCTCATAGACTTGTGTGAGCTTGCTTGCTTGTGACTTAGATTTTTCTCTGATATTTGACTCTCGTTCCGTGTTACAGTGCTTAATCGAACTTGAATCTAAATTCAGTAAAATAAATTGTCTGACTACTCTATGCATTTGCTGTGTTTTGATGTGCGTGTGGGAAGCACTACTGTGTGCATTGTGGAGGCAGGGACCTGCATCCCATGGTACAAGAAGTGTTTACCAAGGGTTATAGCCTCAAGCCCTTCTGCAACAATAGAGGCCATACCAAGACAAGTGTGTGTATAAGGTCATTGTAAAGTACCTATTAACTATACAGACAAGAAAAAGGAAATGAACCAACCTGGGTATTTTCTCATAAATACTAAAAGCAGATGCTGACTTCATATCCCACCATTTTGCAATTCAATCTAAGCTTAAAGCCATTGGCTCATTTCCAGAGCAATACGAATCTCATTTTTAATGGTAGTAATAACTCTTAGAAGCTAGAGATCTTTTTCAGCTGTTTGACAATATATAAATAGAGGTTTTCCTGGAGGAGGGAGGTGGGCCTGAGCCATAAGCTGAAAATAGATGATGGAGACGGAAAGGGAAGAGGACCAACTGGTAAGAACAACAAAAATAAAGGCCTAAGAACTGTGTGAAAAGAGGTGAGGGGCAAGCAGACAAGATGGAGTCCGGGGAGCAGAGTGAGCTCAGAAAGCACAGTACTGGTCCTGGGCAGCAGGAAATCTAGCATCATGTTCAAAGAGAAAGCATTTGACCAACTGCAGCAGTGCAGTAAATACAGGTCTTTGTGCTGGAGGGTAAACACATTAAAATATCAGAGGCATCTAAGGATGTCTAAATCTTCACTCCAGTTGACTGAAGAGAAGGACATGCCTAGTTCCAATGGCTGCCCATGTCAACAGCTCTCAAAGGCAGTACTGGGGTTTTGTTTGTTTTTCACCTGTTTCCATTTGTCTCATGAATCTGGAATGTACAAGGGGGTCATTTTTTCTTTTGAGATCCTAAAATGCTAGTGGTTACACAGGGATTTGTGGCACTCACGCTGGCCTGGGAGCAGAGAAGTCATTATTTCTATGATCGAGTCAGACACTCCTTATGTAAAGCTCCTCTAAAGGAAGAGGAGCGAACGACTTTAATCCCAAGGCGCACCTTGGCAGATGCAGCGATTTGCCTGGAGCGTCAGGGTCAGGATGGAAAGTAATACAGCTTGTCCGGGAGCCCCAGCCTGATTGCCTCAGCCTTAGATCCCACCTCCTCCTAACAAAGGAAGAGTATATTTGTTGAGGTGTTTTCATTTGTTTATAACAAGGGTAGTTGCCCTCCTCAGTGTGGTATTTCCTCTTGCTAGTAATATATCCATTAAGGTTGACTAAGACCTGCCCCAGGGGACACATGGCTGCTGGGCCTTCTATCTGTGCTTTTCACCCTTGATCCTGTGTGACTGGTGAATTGCATCTGGGCTCCAGACTTCGTAGCCACTTAAAGGTTTCTGTCAACAGACTGTTGTGTGTGAGACACCCAGATGAGAATCCCAAACAAGAAAACCGGCTTTAAGAAAGATTTCTACTCTGAAAAAAACACGGAAAGCTCCTCGGGGAACATAATGGCGTCAGGCACAAAAGACAGGCTTCTTGTTTAAATACAGAAATGCTACAGATGGAGGGAAAAGCAGATTGTTTTCTCCTGAAAGGAGAAGGTGGGAAAATTTGCAACCAGGTCATCAGAAGACAAACAATATCTTCCTCATTCCCAGTGTGGGACTTACTCTTTTTTTCATTATATTCTAGCAAGTACCCAGGCTGGCTCTTCTTCCTCTTCTCATAGGTTTATAATTGGTAGTTTTAATACCACCTTTCACCCTTGTTTGTTCCTTCCTGATAATCAGTTTGAAGTGGGCATTTTTGTCAGATGAACCATCCTTGTCTTGCCTGTGATTACACAGCATAAACTCCAGGAGCCAGGTTCAGCACTTTCTCCCCAGATTCTATCATTCCACCTGGCACAAGCTTTATTTATTACCTAGATTATAGATTATAAAAGACTGAGACCTTAAAAGTTTAATGGGCTCTACTCAACCTTGCAACATCCCTTATTTTGGTCATGACAGCACAAGAGAACATCCTAGAATTTCTTGGCCTTTTTCCATCATGTTCAAATTACATTTTTAAATTCTCTCAAAGTTCCTGTGTCCCTGTTGTCCATCAGTGTATCTGTTCCATCCCTGAACCTTCTTGAACGTGGATCATGACATGTTTAATTTTTGTATTTTTATATTTACAACTAGTCCAATAAAGAAACACTTTGTATGTAAATATTTATAGAAATCAAAATCTGGTTTCTTTGTCACATCACCTCTCTAGGCTTCTGGGGTTTGTAAAGCAGATACTTTACAAATCTTTTATTCTCAGTCTTCTGTCCAGATAGCACAGTTTTGTACATTTTTAAAACGACACGCAGTGTGATGTGAAAGGTGAAATGGAATTCCAGGCTTGTCTCAGTCATCTGTCCACTTTGTTCCTCCCACCATAAAGTTTGTTAAAGGATTATTGCATTGTAAAGCTATATTTAGAAAAAGTAGGAGAACCAAATTTATTTCAAGTGGTATCTTTCCTTCTTAACCCATTGAGTCTTGGGGGGAAAAGGAAAAAGAAATCCCAAAACTGGGGAGTGATAAATAGGAGCAGAGTAAGATAGATGTTTCCTGGGGAAGCCGAGATGGCTCAGTGGGTTAAGCACTCACTTTGTAGCACCGGGGACCGAGGATCGAATCCTGACCTCGGCCCTTGCGGACCCACATGCACGCCCCAGTTCAGTTCTGTCTCTGTCAAAAAAAAAAAAAAAATGTTTTCTGAAGCCCAGCGCAGATAAAATAGTTTATATTGATGTTATTCTAAGTATGCCTTCAGAATTTTATTCACTTGAAATTGTGCTTAAAAGTTAGTCGCTTTTGCCACCCGCCAAGGTACCAACTGTAAGTGGGGAAGGGATCCATTTAGCGACATCAAAAGTAAGGCTCTTTGAAAGCCATTATAGTGAAAGCTAACAGATGGCAGACTGAAGAGGTATTTGTAGTGCCTAAAATTGAACAGGGATTAATATATGTGATACAAGGTTTCTTGCAAATCAACAAGAAAAAGCAAACCAAAAGAAACACAAGCCCAAATGGTTAACAAGAAGAGATAAAGTGAGTGAGCCAGAGAAATGCAAATGAAATGAAGGAACCACTCCCTTATGCCCCTCAGAATTGCTAAACTCCAAGTGCTGACAGTGACACAGGACTGTCATTTTGCTGGTGGAGCGGGGGTGTGGGGAGGGGGTTACAGGCACTCTGGAAAGCAAGCTGGCAGCACTTCTGTTACCTGTGCATGTGTCCAAGAGCCAGCGCTCCCCAGAGAAGTGCCCACCTAGGTGCACCAGGGGACCATGGAAGGACGTGCCCTCCGCAGTGCTATTTGAGTCACTGTGCTGTTGGCGACAAGCAAGCTCTTAGATAAGTAGAAGGTAGAAGGTGCATACGGTGGAACAGTGTTCGGCTTTTGAAACAATGGACCTTAAAAGTAGTGCTGAATCCTTAACAAGGAAGTGAGGTTTGTAGCTTCATACCATACAATGCAAAGGGAACCCCTCAAAAAAATAAAAATAAAAAATTGTGTATTTAGTCTTACAGTTTTAAACTTCAGTTACCTACAAAGTGCTCTTCATTTGATGTAATACACTTATTGAGATGCTTTTTCCCATGCTCAAAATAGTTTTTGAACTCATCGATTTTGATGCGTTTTAGTGCTTCTGCTGTTTTTTGTTTTACCTCTTTCACATCCACAAAATGTTTTCCTTTGAGGGCTTTTTTCACCTGGGGGAAAAAAAAGCAAAATTGCTGACGGGTCCGGCCCGTCGTTCACGAACAGCCTGAAAGGGGGAGTGAAGATTAAAAGACAGACAAACACAAAGGTGGGATTGGGGGGTCTGCAAAATAAGACTGCAGCCCCGAGTTTATTGAGCATCAGACTTATATAGGGTTCTAACAAAGAAGCTTAACCTTGAAACAATGTAATCTAAAGAAACTGATACATGTCAGTTTCTTAGTGAGTTTCAGGGAGGTATATTTACAAACTAATCTTTACAAGTTAGCCTTTACCAGACTTCCTGGCACTAAGCAATAGCTGTCCAAGATGTTTTCTTACCTCGCTAGATTGAACTACCTGAGGAAAAACATGTTGCCTGCAAAACGGCTCAACCCGCTTGCAAGGAAACTGAGAGAGAAGAAACAATACCTTGTATTTTTCCACTGTGCTCAGTCAGATCCAGGTCAAACGGTTGTGGGTGCCTTTGCACCCCCAACCTCTCCAGTTCCAGACCCTGACAGTCTCCCACAAATTGCTTGGGGAGAGATTAGGTGAATAGGGAGGGTGGGGCATGCTGTTTTGGCTATTAAAAAAAACTGCTGAACACTCAGCGCAGTGTGGGCAGGTGCATTGTCATGCTGCATGTTGTTCGTGTAAATCCCCCAAATAAGTAGTAGACTGACCAGACATAGTGTTTTAAATGGGACAGAAAACAATAGTACTGTCCCATTTCAAATGGTACATATAGTTAGCCTAATAAGTGTGGCTTTGTTCCATTAAATTTTTTTTATTTCTTTACAAATCGTAGCTGGAGGGCCAGTTCTGTCCATCGGCAGTAATTTGCCAACGCCAACTCTAGACCACTACCCTATGCAGGGCTTATTATTAGGAAAGAACCTCCTGCCTCCAAGGGACCATTCTTTGCCTTTCATTTCCTCCCAGACACTCTTGAGCGTTACAGATGCTTATTTCAGTTTCCTACCAGATCCTACTTAGATGTCCCATAAGATCTTGAAACTCGTGTCCAAATGGGAATGCTTTCTGCCCCATACCTCCTCTCTCTCTCTCTCTCTCTGTGCCACCTGATAACTCAGACCAGAAACCAGTAAGTCACTCTTAATGATTTCTTATCACCCTCTCTCTTCATCCAATCAGCCTCCCGTCAAGTGTCAGATCTGCCGTTTTTTGGATACAAGATTCCAGGTGCAGCCCAGTCACTCCATCTGGATAGTTTCCCCTCAGAGCCTGACCAAGGGCCTGAGTAGCAGGTCCCGTACATTCCGTGATCAGGGGTGGAGTCCATCTGCCTCCTGTCCAGCTACAGAAAGTGAGTGACAGCACCACCTAGTGTCTGCCCCCTCCCCCACTATCCCATTTCCTCTGTATCTAAAGGTAGCCATCACTTTGAACTCAACTGTTTGTAGTATCAACCCAGCACAAAGAGTCAGGAGGCTTTGGCTAGAAGTAAATGGTAACAATTTATCCAAGGCGCTTAGGGTTTCTAAACCAGAAACACAATTAGGCAACACCCAGCATGTTCCAAAGAAAAAAGAAAAGCTAAGCATTCTTATAGTAGCAAAGTACATTCCTCAGTCCTGCATTCTTAGCTTCTGGGTTGTTCTAGTAATCTTCCAGATGGCCAGCCGTCTGTATACTAAATGTCAGGAGTTCTGGACATGTGGATATTCTTTCCAAAGCTGAAGTGAATCTGGGAGCTAAAAGAGTCAGACAGCAGGAAGGTGGCCTTACCTTTTGTGATGTGGGCAGATGAGAGGATCAGGAGTGTGGTTTGGAACATAACACAGTTGAGCTGTCGCTCAGATGGCCAGTGGCAAGGTTAAGCACAGAGGTGGATACAGGAGTCAGGAGTATGTGAGAGGCCCAGCTAGAGACACGTTTGGGAGTTGGCAGCATCTAGAAGTAGAGCCTGGAGCCTGCATGGGAATCACCATGTCAAGGCCCAGAGCCCTCCAACATGAGACAAAGTCAGGGAGAGACCACTGGGAAGACATTCACTACTAGAAAAGAGAATGTTTACCATCAGGGCAGGGAGGCCGTTTTGGCAAAGAGCATGTGGTTTGTGGGGATGCTTCCAGGATGGCAGTAATATTCTAGTTCTTGAGGTGGATGGTAAGTATGTGGGTGCTTGCTTTATATTAGTTACTTATGCTCATATTTATATTCTATGCACTTTTGTGTATAGAGGTTATTGTCATACCTTTAACATTTTTGAGATAGATGATAAATTGATAGATAGATGATAGACAGATAGATAATCTGGCTAATAATAAAAACCCAGGAGAAGATTGAATGGACAGAAGTTATATATGTTGAACCATAGGGAGCTGCCCTTAAAAATATTTATTATTATTATTATTATTATTATTATTATTATTAACTTCAGCTCAGGAACACCAGGGATCCTTTAAGGGAAAGTTATAACAATTCTCAAGGTAGAAGCTATGTGGAGAACTGGGCCACTTTCCAAGAATGATGCAGCATTGGCCTGAGCATCCCTGCTGTGGTCTCCTGGCAACCCAGGAGGCTGGAGCTGGGGTGGCCGTGCATACAGCTTTCCCGTGGGTTGCCCCCCTTCCTCTCTTCTTAGTCACATCTAATAACAGTGGAGCAACCTCCCCTCTTTAGAACTCGTGCACTTTTTTGTTTTTTAAACGTCTCTACAGCTGTGTGAGGTAGGTGGGAAAGATACAAATATTGCTCAGTTTATACGAAAAAACACTAAAATTCAGAGCGAATAGAGCAGTGCCATTCTTATAGCTAGGAAGGGTCCTTCTTATCTAACTCCAACCCTCGTTTCCTGAGAACACCTGGGACTGGACCCCAAGTTGCTGGGCGTTGGTGGAGCTCCCCACGGTACTGGTCTGCCCTTCTGCAGGGAGTGGCTGTGGCTGCACCTGCCACATCACCAGCTCCAGAGACGGAGAATAAAAACGGAAAATGACATCTTAGTTTCATTATGAAAACAGTTTGATCTTGTGGATCCCCTGGCAGGATCTTGGTAGCCCTCTGAGCACACTATGAGAAGCACGCTGGTCTGGGACATTGGGGGCCATGTGGGGGACAGATGGTCACCTGGCTGAGAGGACAGTGCCCGAGAGAAGCGGCATTGGGGAGACACAACACCGCTCATACATCTCTTCGGGCACCTTCATTTAGGAGGCAGATGCCTTCGGTGGGAAGGTTGGAGAGCAGGCCTGCACAGACTTTCTCAGGGCAAAGGCAACTTCTCCAAGTGTCCTGGCCCACTCGCTACTTGTTTTTTTAAGGCGGTCACCCCCAGATTGCTTGGCAGACCCTCTGGGGACCGCGGTCAACGTCCTCCCCAGCCCTGCAGTAGGGGCTCAGTGAGTGAGCTGTGTGAGGAGAGGACTGTGACCTCGGAGGGCAGAGGACAGAGAGGAGGACCTCAGGATCACGGTGTGGCCAGTGGCCGGCTTAGCCGGGAAGCCTGGGAAGGGAGCAGCGCCTGTGTGCTTGTCTCAGTCACCTCAGGCTGCAGAAACAAAACACCCAGTCAGGGTGGCTTAAAGCAACAGACAGTGATTTCTCAGAGGGCTGGAGGCTGGAAGCCCACGATCACGTGCCTGCAGATTTGGTTCTGGTGCGGACCTGCCTTCCACCCGGCACATGGCCACCTTCTTGTTGTGCCCTCTCGTGGTGGGATGAGAGAGGGCTTTGGCCTCTCTTCCTCTTCTTACAAAGACAGGAATCCCATCGTGAGGCCCTGACCTCATGACCTCATCTAACCTTCATGACCTCCCAAGGCCACATTTCAATACCATCACAGCAGGGGGTCAGGGCTTCAACATATGAAAGTAGGGGTCACAATTCATTCTACAGCTGTGTTCCTGCCATTTTGGTGACTAACCCTGCTGGGGTCTGAGGACTTTGTTCTGAACCACAGAGTCCTCTGAGCCTCCCATTATCTCCAGATATTTAAAATAAGGCAACTTCCCCTGTGGACTTGTCCTGGGCCTTCGCCCCCAGGAGTTAGGGAGGGCTGTGGGCAGAGCAGGATTTGCACCTCCTCTCTCCTTTCCCGAAGGTG
>PVKE010049975.1:0-11092 GCA_004027555.1 Craseonycteris thonglongyai | reverse complement strand
GTCTCTTCAGATCTCAGGGTCATTGCGATAAACATCAATCACTACTTTCAAAGTCATTGATTAGGTCCAGAAAATCAGGGCAATGGTCCTGAACTTGAACCCTGGAAGAAGGAGACAAGTAGGGTGGAGGGCCCCGGTGGACAGAAAGACACAGGGCACAGCAGTGGGGCTGACAGCCAGCCGCTGGGAGTACTTGAGATGACCCTGGCTCAGTCAGGGCAGAGTCCCCGCTCCCAGAACAAGCAGATGAATTCACTAAATTCTCCACTTAATGCAAGTGCAGCAGCTCTCTCCAGCCACCACTTTAGATTCTTTTTCCATTGTCAATATCTCTACAGTTGCTGCTAAATTGATCTATTTCTCCAACAATGTGGGGGTCTTGGGGGGAGAAAGAGAGAAATTTAGGAGGGGGAGGAGCTGACACCCCCAGTGTGAGATGCCCACCCATCACCTCCTCAGGAACAGCTCCAAGAGCTGCATTAAAAACAAAACAAAACAAAACCCTAACAATGTCAATCCGTAGGAAGCTATTGATAGAACATCTTCGTTATATGAGAAATGAAATATATGTTACCGCACAAGAAAAGTGTTTATTGTTTGTGTCACGGATAAGAATGCAATGGCTTTTCTCAAGTTTTAATATCCAGCAAAGTCAAAGGAGCACACTGGACAGTATGAGGATGAATACAAAGCCACTGCGCCTAAGGCCCAGGGGATGGCAAACAGGAAGAGTCAGTGAGGTTGCACTTGTGATTTCGGTCAGACGAGCGGAAGCATTCCTTCTAAAGATCAACCCCACAAATCTTTGTTTTATAATGTCAACTATGCTCACGACATTTCAAATTCTTAAATGTCATGGCACCACAAATGCTAACCTTTGGTTAAATCTGATTTGGGGCTAATACATTTATTGCAAACAGAACCTCTTAAGAGCAGAGAAGAATGAGAAAAATATTGCATTGACCTCAAAGAATTAGACTGGGGCTTGAGTCTCTAACTAATATGGGTTGGAACAATCCACATTAAAAGACTGATCCAGAAGAAAACACTCTCCAGGGAGAAATGTATCTGGGAATTGGAACAGAGAAACAGCCCACAGAACAGAACTGAGTAAGAGATATTGTCAGACCACATCTGCAGCTTTGATTAATAAAACCCAAAATGTGCATGCTGTAATCAATCATCTCTTCACTGAGTAAAGAAATGTAAATAATTACATATTTCATGTGTCATTCTCCCCTACTTATACCTTACTTCAGGTCAAACAATCTATTGGGCTACTCCAATAGGCAAGAAACATGCTAATAAGCGCTAAGCACATTCATTCTAAAATACAAAAATACAACGGCATGTGAAGAATGAGAAGAGTACACAAATCTTCATGAAAATATCAGAAGCATTTGAGACTCAGCTCCACTTATAAGCACAGGAACGATTCTTCCAAGTCTGAACAAAGGCATCCTCTATCCTGAATTGCCAGACTCTGCTTTCAAGGATCGAGTCCTTTGATCAACAGACACAATGGCCATTTCTACAACTTCACTTCCCACATTTAAGCACAGGCATCAACACATTATTTCTGAATATTATTCTAGAGTTCACAAAGGCTCTGCGACTTCATTATTTCATTTCATCTCTGTAACAATCCTGCAAAAGAAGAGATACTGTCACCACTTAACAGAGGAGAAAACTCAAAAGTTAGGGGATAGGCCTTTGGTCATATTTCTAATTAGTGGCAAAGCCAGGCCTGGGACACAGTTCTCCTGATGCCAAATGTTCCTTTTACTTCCTAGTAGATTCATCTTTCTACCAAAACAACAACAACACAAAAACAAAAGAATTCCTTGGATATTATGAATCTTTAAAAAATGAAGGTAAAGGAAAAGATGTAGTAACACAAAAGAAGTGTTCATGATAACACAGTGAATAAAAAAAGAGTAAATCTGTGTGTGTGATTACTGATGCAAGAAACAATTGTGGATGGTGATGTCTGACATTCATGGTCTCAAGAACTCGAAGAATGAGAACGCAGACTCCACAGGAAAAGTGAAGCAGCAAAGTTTATTAAGAAAGGGAAGAAGTAAAAGCTCTCTAATGAGAGGCTGGCACCCGAAAGTGGAAAATGCCCCTGAAAGAAGGAAGTCTCTCTAATGAGAGGGGCCACTGGAATGCCCAGTTTCTACACTTAGGGGCTTTTCTTTTATATCTTCTGTATGCCTTGAAGCTATTGCTTGGTGCCTGCAGTTAATTCTTAACTTGGTCGGTGTCGTACTTGGTTAGTCACATAGAATAGGTTGAGGCTGAGCCAGGTGATGCGTCTTTATTTGGTCTTACTTGAGGGGCTATGGACAGTAGGTCCTGGTGTCCCCTTCGGTGGCTCAGTTTCCTGACCACCAGGTTTCTGTGCTACGTTCCCAAACATGGGTGTCATGGCGACCGAAACTGCAACTTGCTGGTTGCTGGGATCCCCTCTCCTAACTGTCCTGTCTCAATTACAATGACGTGAAAAATTCTGCTGATGGCATTGAGAGCACTGGGGCAATGGCTGACATGTTTCTAAAGTAAGGTGACCAGATTTTAACATTGGTAAAGCGGGACACCATTGAATGGGGGGGGGAGGGGGGTCTTGATTAAAAAATTGGTCTATCTTCCGCTGTTCCCTAGCTTGTCGTGCATTCTTTCCAAAAATCGGGACTTTTTTAAAACGCCGCGGGACGCGGGACAAATTGTTAAAAATCAGGACTGTCCTGCCAAAAGTGGGACGTCTGGTCACCCTATTCTAAAGGTGAGGTCTGACCTAGGGCTGCTTGTGTTTGTGAGGCCTGCTTCCTTCTCTCCAGCCCTCTCCCTCCACACACACACTTTAAATCTCGAGGACTCTGAGGGTCACACTGACAGGTCAGCCTCACTCACAAACCACAAAGAGGGAAGTTCAGGCCTCAACTCAGCAAGGTCTCTGTCTAAGTGAGGTCTAGGTGGGCCCACTTCGAGAAGAGAAGCAAACAGTATTCGAAAATACAAGAGGAAGCTTATATGGAGAGGAGGAGTGGGGAGAGGAGGAGGAGGGGGGAGGGGAGGAGGAGGAGGGGGGAGGGGAGGAGGAGAAACCATCCTTGTTTTCATCTCCAAATGGGAGAACGTGGGAGAAAGGGAAGTGTGACAGTAACGTTGCATATCTAGGTCTTTGGGGGTTTTCAAAAGCCCAACACACCTAAACCACATGTGCTGCTTTCAGAATGACTCCGGCCGGAATACTCGCTGCACTAAAGCCATACTGGCACTTTGTGGCAGTGAATTAAAGAAGTGAAAGTGTTATAGTCACATGAGAAAAGCAACTGGCCTGCTAGAGATAGAATAACAAGCACAGTGAAATGATTCTGAGGAACACAGGACTGGGTGTTGGCTAATGGCTTTAGACAAATAATTGACAGATCTATAATTCTAAAGGACATTCTGAAATGGATCAATCTCATTTGGATCCCAATTCAAACCATCACTTACGAGACAACTGGGGAAACTGGAACACTGAATAATGATGTTAATGTTAAAGTTTTTTCAGTGTGATATGGTATGGTGATTTTGTGGGGTTTTTTTTTTTTTCAAAGAATGCTTATTTTTGAGTGTTACGTACTAAAATATTTACGGGAAAAATGATGTCTGGAATTTAAACTTCTGAGGTGGGAGAAAGGGAGGAGATAGGCACATAGAAGAACAAGTTGGGTTAAGAGTGTCTGTTTCATTAACATCCCTTCCTCTTTCCTAGAAATAGCCCTGCCCTCATGTACTCTGAAGAACTGCCCCTCCTCTTGTTCCATTCTGTTCTCTTGAGACCAACAGTCACCCATCCACAGG
Organism: Craseonycteris thonglongyai; assembly: GCA_004027555.1. Taxonomy (NCBI): domain Eukaryota; kingdom Metazoa; phylum Chordata; class Mammalia; order Chiroptera; family Craseonycteridae; genus Craseonycteris; species Craseonycteris thonglongyai. Next base: position 7,240 of record PVKE010049975.1, on the reverse strand, counting down.
GGTGACACCAGAGGCCCCATCCAACTATTCATGAACTTCATCAGGCCCCATCAGAGCCCTGTGGGACTTTATGTGTGAGCCCCATCAGAGAGAAGTCCTATCTTTTCTCTGCGGTTTCACACTCAGATGATTCAACCCAGAGTTACTGGCTACCATACCTGATGCTGTAGTAGCAGAAAATGAACCCATACAAGACACCACCCTAAGCCAAGGCAACAGGAAGGGGCAAGGTGGGGGAAGGGAATAGGGGAAAGCAAGAATAAGAGACACGATGAGTACTTGCAAATCTCAGGATCCAGATTCCAATTCCACCTGGTCCTCAATTGTGGGAGGCACTAAATTCCCCCACACGGGCCTTGAATGCCAGACACTTACTCCAGCCTGGATCTCTTAACCAGAAAGCCACACTCAACTTTGCAGATGTGATTAATTTAAGGATCTTGAGAAGGGAAGATGATCGGGTGGGCCCAATATAGTAAGTGTCCTTACAAGAGGAAAGCAAGAGGGTCAGAGAAGGGAGGCATGCTGGAGATGGAGGAAGGGGCCAAGGCATGCAGGTGGCCTTCTCGGAGCTGGAAAAGGCCAGGAGACAGACTGTTCCCAGCCCCTCCAAAAGGAATAGCCCTGTCGACATCTTGATTCTAGGACTTCTGCTAATACCTCCGTGGTGTTTTAGGCAACTAAATTTGCGGTCATTTGTTACAGCAGGAATAGGAAATGAATACCCCACTTGTCTATTCAACACCTCCCTTTGGATGTCTGATCATCTCTACTTGATGTGTCCAAAGTGGACTCCTGATCATCACTCCAAACCTGTTTCAACACCTACAGCCTTCCCATTTCCAACCTGTGCTGACTACATCATTCCATCGCTTAGGGCAGGAATGTCCAACCTGCGGCTCAGGACTGCTTTGAATGCGACCCAACACAAATTCTGAAAACATTATGAGATATTTTTTGTTAAGTTTTTCTTTTTTTAAGATTAACTTTTATTGTTTTTGACAGAGACAGAGAGACAAGGCAGGGCCCCGAACAGTCTCCACAGTTGTATGTCAGTTTTTCGACATGGTTTGTTCCACACTGGTGGGCAGGGGCTGCGCAGGGTGGGAACCTGGCCAGTGGCCTCCAGCATGGGAGGCACGCCCCCTCGAGCCAGGGGCAAAGCCAGGGATGCAGTGGGGGGCGAGAACTGAACTGGGGGCCTCCCGCATGGGAAGCACACCCCAGTTCAGCATATGGGTCTGCACAGGCCAGGGCCAGGGCCAGGATTCAATCCTGGGTCCCCAGGGCTGCAAAGCGAGCATTTAACCCGCTGGTAATGTTTATCCCTTATTTTCTGTCTCTCTTGCTGGAACATAAGCTTCAGGACAGCATATACCTTAACCTTGACTTGATCCACTGATATAGTACAAGTACCTAGAACAATGTGTGGCATACAGTAGGTGCTCATTAAATATGGGCAGCATGAAAGAATAGACACATGAAAGCTGCTTTTGGTTCCATTCCAGCCACTTTCAACCAGAAAACACCCTCAACACATCTACTGACTTGAGTTGTCATTCCTGCTGGAAGACACTGCCAATGGTGGTCGCTGTTTCTCACCACCCTGCTTTAGAGAAAAGGGGAGTGGCCCGACTTGGGATCGCTCTGCATGCATCTGGACAAAAACGCCAATCGATACATATCCCATTATACTCACCATGTAGGAGGGCTCGCATTTTGCTGGCGTTGCAGCGGTTATTTTTAGGGCCTGCTCCTGTTTGTGCCTCTGATCAGCAGCCCTTCGGAGAACTGCCACCCTGTCAATCACAGGCATTTAGCAGCCGCCTCCCCTGGGCTCTGCACCCCCACGCGATCCAGGCACAGCCCAGGCCCAGGCCTGTCATGAGCTCTAACAGACTTCCGAGTGTCCCACACGACTCGCCTCCTGTTCTCTAACTCTTATGGAGGGACAGTTTAAATACAGGCTTCCGGCTTTATTCCCACAAATGTTCATGAGAGTTAAAAGCACAAAAGCCAAGCAAAAGATTATCTGATGTTAACAGAGGGCTCCAATACCAGGAAAATAAGAATATATACAACCACTAACCCTATTAGAACTGTTTAATATTCACCCTTGAGTATTCTTTGTATTTCTGTAATATTAAAACATATATTAAATACTAAAAGGAACCAATGAAATAAAATCCCGAAGGGATTTTAATACCCCAACTTTGAGTTCTTTTAGCTTACTTGAAACAACTTTGTAGACAGAAGTTGAACTTAATGTTGGGAAAAAGCATTGGCTGTCAATAATTCTGCAGAAGAATGAGAGAATATATAATGCTGACTTTAATGGGATCTTACTGATTTCCTTAAAAACAATGTCAAGAGAAAGAACACAGGTTTTATTTGCTTTATAAAGAGTCTGTGGCGAGCTGTGTCCCAGTTAGACGGTCTTCATAAGTTTTTGAACTACTCTTTACATTTGCATCTTTGGAACATTTTACTGTAGATTCTTTCATTTATTTCTTCCCTACATATTGCCTTAGTTTTTAATTGGGGTAAAATAGACACAACATAAAATTGACCATTTTAACCATTTTACATGTACAATTCAGTGGCATTGACTACATTCACCACTATTTCCAGAACTTTTCATCAACTCAAACAGAAACTCTGTACTTGCTAAATAGCAACCCTGCCCCCTCCCAGTTGCCTCTGCGAATGTGTCTATTCTGTCTCCTAGAAGTGGAATTTGGCAATATTTGTCCTTTTGTGTCTGGCTTATCTCACTATGCATAATGTTTTGAAGGGTCACCCAGGCGGCATGTGCTAGAATTTGATTCCTTTTCATGGGTAACAATATACCATTATATGTATAAACCACATTTTTCTTATCCAGCTACACACTGCCTTCTGGAAAAAGTTGTGGATAGTATGTTTTTTTTAACACTTTGAACATGTTGGTTTCTTCTGTATTTGTCTTTCATAACTGGCTTTTGTGACATGAAAAGGGTATAGACACATTTCAAGACAAGATCGTTACCCTTGAAAACTCAGAGTCACACTGAAGAGACGGTTGAGTAAACAAATTACTACAACTCTGTGGTAAGGTTATGAGGCCACGACAGAGAAAGCAAGCACCTGTGGCCAGAGGAGCTAAGCACATTTTCAGCGAGGCAGTGGCCTCTGACTGGGGTTGTGACGGACGAGTGGACGCTCTACAACAGAGAAAAAACACACAAGAGGCCCTTGAAGCCCAGGGAATTGCACACGTCAGGATGTGAGCAGAAAAGATGGGGCCCATTTGGAGAACAGTGCACAAGTGAGAGACCAGGCTCCGCTCCCTGAAGACCTCCGAGGCAGAGAACAGACGCTGCTGAACCTCAACGATGAGAGTCTCGATAGAAGCCAAAATCAAAAGCAACCTGAATGACCTTGGACCTCATGAGCCTGAGGGAAGGGGGAGAATAACCCAGCTCTCTCTGTCTCCAGCCTCACTACTGATGCAGTGTTCTGGGTCCCCAGTAAAGCTGGCCCCTGGATCTGGAAGTCTTTATTCCTGTTCGCCCTCTCCCCTCAGCTGTCCTGTCTCAGGGTCACTTGAAGAGGTGCCTGATGGCTACACCTGTAGGCATGCAGGGGCCCTCGCGTGCTGTGCTCCCTGCACACCTTGCTCTGCTGGGCTCCCGCGAGTTCTGATCAGACCAGGGGAGGGTGCGTGGCTCTTGCCACTGGGCCCACAGCAGCCTCTGCAAATCCAGCCCATGGGAGCCTTACAGCTCCTTTCTCCAAAGGGCTGAGACCAAAACCATGGGGCCTGCAGGGTGACCACTCCAAAACTTCTCCCTGGAAGTTCACCAACCTCCCGCACTCAGTTACTCGTGCAACAAGCATTAAGCGAGCAACTATCTAATATTAAGAGAAGACGACAGGTCCCCGTTCTCACAAAGCTTAGTTTCTAGCATGTGTGTGTGTGTGTGTGTGCATGTGTGTGGATAGGGGAATACACACAAAAGTCAACCAAATATTAGTGAATGGCACACTTAACTATGAAGAGGGGAACCAACACAGCAACGTGCAGGAGCAGGAGTGCTGTGCCTGGTAGTCAGTTGGTCGGGCAGGTGGGGGTTGGCAATGGCCTCCGGCACTCAGGTGAGGGGTCGCCAGGCCCTCCTGCAGGGGCACTCTGAGAACAGAGACCTATGTCTGTACCCTGCACCCCACCAAATTTACAAAACACCCTGGCCCCATTTCAGTTGCATAATTTTGTCTTTTGACCAGAACCGCCTCCACAAGACCCGGGAGTGGACTGGAGGTCACTCAACATTTCATTCGTATGAATAGCCTATAATGTCCCTCTCTCAGAATTATAGACTTCCTATCAGACCTGAGGTATGAAACACATTTTTAATAGTATTTAAAAAAGAATGCTCTCTCATAATAACATCCCATGTTCAAATTAAATTAAAAAGATCTTTTTCCTCATTCACTTTTTTCTAATCTCTGTATATAATAAAAGCAGTTATATTTAAGTAATAGAAGGAAAAACGTTCAGTTCGTCATTTTCCTGAGGGGCAACTGCATCCTACCCAGTCTACGTCTGAGGGGAGGTCACCCAGTCCTGTTGGACAAGGCCCCATGTGCACCAGTCAGCTTGAAGAGTGGGGATCACAGCTTTTGTAGGGTCCTGGAAATCCAAGAACCCCCTGCTGGTGTTGTAGGACCTGCAGGTCTTCACACGCCCAGTCAAGCTTAGAGTCAGTCCCAGAAGGACGCCCTGTGGAGCAGCACTGGGACAGGCCTCCGTTCCTGACACCCCACATCCCTAAGTGCCGTTGCTACATGGATGGGGAAGCCATGCTCCGAGGGCCAGACCCTCCAGAGAAGAGGCAGAACGGCTCCCCAGCAGCACACGCATCGAAGTCAGAAGGAGGTCATTCATTCCTGGCGCATCTCCTCCGCCTCCAGTCCTTGCCTGTGTGTTGAGGGGTCTTGGGCCTGCGCCAGGCTGGCCACCCGCTAAGCCAAACAGGGCTCAAGACTGATTAACCCAGCCTGGCAGTCAGGTTCAGGAGTCTGGCCAGATCATCACTTAAAGCTCCCTAGAGTCCTTCGTGGTCCTAAGCCTAAAACTATCAACTTCAGATGTCACCCTCCTCCCACTCACTCACCTCTGATCTCTCTCTCTTGCACTCTCGTAAACACACACACACGCTGACCTTGCATTTTATAGTCCAGCCATCCAGAGCTCTTACTAGTTCCCACGGTCCCTACACTTCCTCTCATCTGTGCACCCACATGCTCATGTTGCCTGGGGCCACGTCTTCTCCCTCACCTGTGAATCCATAATCCTTCGTGATGACAAGACGAAGCTCAAGCATCCCTTACTTCCTTGGGTGACCTCTCCTGATAAGTCCAGTCCAGGTCAGGCCTCTTGCCTACGGTAGCTTATGTGACACTATGTTGAAAGAGAATGGAAATGACTTAGTCAGGTCCGTTTAGGCCATAGAAATCAGCTCCTAGATACAGAAACAAGTGATGTTTTCTCCCTTTTTGTGCCTCTAGTACTGACCATGGAGTGGATGCTCAATCAGAGCTGATCTGTAAAAAAATGGATAAACGGTAAAAATCAAAGTGATAGTTACCCCAGACTGGGTTGGATTTCTGGTCATTTTTCATTGTCTAGTGGTCACATGGTTTATAGATGGATTACCCTAATTTAAAATGCAGAATTGAATACTTGCTTCAGTTTCTAATCAATTAACTAATTTGTTAGATCAGTCAACACTGCAGGGCTCTTTTTATAAATACAGAAATTCTGCAACATACTTTTCCCCCAAATCTCTCTTCATGAGTAGACTTACTTAATTAAGGGATTGAGTAAACTTTCTAACCCAATGAATTATATTTTCATAGATAGTACTTTGCACTATTAACTAAAAAGTTTACAAAGATCAAGTGTTCACTTTCTTCAAACAACTCTCTTAGGTACAAGAACTCTATGTCTCGATTATACCTTCATACAATCCTCATAAAACCTGTCCTAATTTTTTTTTTTTTAAGTATTGGAAAAAACTGGTGACATTTGCTATATGGCAAAGTAAGAGGGGAGAAGAAAAGGAGTTAGTTACCTTACATGCTCATGAATGAATTATGTTCATTTTCCTCCTCCTTTGTTTCTTCCTACTTCAGACACAGGAAGAGTGGAAGGTAGAGGTGGGAGGGACAGGTGTCAGGATAGAGTTACCACGGTGAGACATAGTATCACCAACTAATGAATAACTCATACAGCTTCCCCTTCTCCCTCTCCCTCCTTCCTCCTGACATTTCCTCAGTAGGATCAGAAACGAGGCTGGACCAAACAGGCTGGTCTCATGTTAGATCCAGGGGTTTCTGACTCTGAATTCATTATGGCCCGAGAGACAGGGTTAGAGCTGACCTACTTAATCAAGATGTAAACAAGATGCAGATGCCTGCAATGAGGATGTTTCAGCCAAGATCCAAAGTCATTCCCAAAAGAGTACAGTCGTACAAGGACACTTGCTCTATGGGGACAGTTATTTATATATTACAGTGAGGAGACGTCTTGCTCCCATTCCAGGATGTCTTCACAGACCACCGAGGAGTAGGTTCTTAGATCACATTCGTTCCTTATTTAGCCCAGTACCACGCCACTCACCCCATGTCTGGTAGAAGTCGAAGATGGACCAGGAGGGGCTGAAAGCTACTATTATCTGCTTCTGAATGCCAACGGTCATGCGTGACCCTTCCTTTCATTGGTCTTTGTAACAAAGGGGCTGGGGATGGGAGGGGTGTAAACCACACACCCATGCGTTCCAGCTGCTCAGTCATCAGAGAAGAGCTACACACCACCAAACGACCTGCTCACCACTACTGGTCCGCAGTTTGCAGCAAGGTCCTGACATTCTCTTTAAAGGCGTAACGATCCAAATGTACTTGTTTACAGAAACAAGTTTCCAGTTCAGGAATAAACAGCATTAACTAGCTGGTGTAAGAGGACCAGCACCTCTTCACATTGTAAAGACAGGGTGAAGCTACCCTGATGTTGCGGAATTCACTTTCATATGCTCTTTACCTTCCTCTGCTCAGAACATTACTAAGAAAGATGATAAAGATGGTAAGAATAAGGAAAACAGTGAACTTCCTGATTCCTCCACTATGTGGCCTAAAAGTAAGGTGACCAGATTTTAACATTGGTAAAGCGGGACACCACTGACGGGGGGTGGGTGGGGGG
>PVKE010049974.1:0-11093 GCA_004027555.1 Craseonycteris thonglongyai | reverse complement strand
TCAGGAATATCAGTGAGCTCATCCATCAGTATTGTCTCAGGCTTTGTGCTACTGATGGATTGTTGGATAGAGCAAAGGCAAAAGTGTGAGAGCCACACACTGCACATGACAGTGGCTCTACCATGCACTTCCTTCCTCTGCGATTTGTCAAGGGTGAACAAAGAGACCCAGCATGCCTACCCACCCTATCACTCACACGCAAGGGAGCCATGGCCTCTGTGAGGGGCCCAGGGTTATTTCATGCAGGTGGATTAATCTGCCTTGATCAAAGCTGCTGAACAGCTCCTATCTTCAAAGCTCAGATGCCCAATCTTGTGTCTGAAAGAGGGAAATGGTCAACTCAGTGCATTAGACAAGAGTATGAAGCCATGAGCATGTCCTCCCCCACGTGAGCTGGTGGGTAGCGTACCCCCCACGGTAACAACTTCAGCCAGGTAACTCAAGAGAGTTAGTCCGCTACCAGAGGAAGTAGTGAGCACAGGAAGAAGGAATAGGATAGGAGGAGTTCCAAACTAGGAGGCCAGCTTAACATGTTAATCTTGTCATTAGTTAAAAAAACCAATGGGGCCTTGGGAAGTTACTGAGCCCCAGTTTGCTCATCTGCAACTTGTAAGACTCTGCTCACAAAGTGGTTCAGACACTCAGAAAGAGATTTGACGTGAAGCATTTTGCAAATGTAAGCTAGCTGTTGCTGTTGTTACCGTGGTGGCTTCTGTGCGGACAAATGCAGATGCAATCCTTAGTGGCATTAATGAGGACAGTAGCATTCTCTTCCTATTTGCTCATCATGGGCCTTGCACCATCTGGACAACAACTGGTAAAAGCAATGGGCTGTAAGTGAGTTCCCCACATGCAAGGATAGAGGCTGCTTTCCCGCTGAGTTATTCATTTTCACACCGCAGGGAAGTAGTGTACTTCCTGTACGTCCAGGAAGCGCTGTTTTTAATAGACAAACCTGAACTCAAAGATCCCGGAGGTTTATAAGCTAAGGAAGTTCAAGCTCCAGGGCACCTTCTACCAGGGCTGGGGAAAATGCCAATGGTGTGTAGTCTACTGGGGTCACAATATTCTTTAGCTGGACATGACCCTCTCTCTTTGTCACCAGGCTGTATGAGAAGGACGTGAGATGAATAGTTTACATATGTTCTTAGCACAGCATCTGATCACTGCTCCAGGAATAAGATATTGGTGAACAATTGTAAATGTTTCCATTTCTTTGGGGGAAAACATTTTTCTTTCATTTAATCAGCAAAGCATTTGATCCAGGGTTTTAGCACATGCCAGGCACAATGCTAATTGCTAAGACATTAAATCCATTGGACAGATCTTTGTCTCAAGGGGCTCACAGGCGAGCTCAGAGCTTCTGTTAATGTTCTGGATTGTTGTTGTGAATATGAGAAGAACATCTGCCGTTTAAATATCTGCTCCCCATGAGGTGTATCAGGCACTGTCTAGGTCGTAATGGGATATCTCTATGGTGGGAAAAAGCCAAGACAGTCAGATACACGTTATCATGGAGAAACGGAGGCTGGTTCAATGTTTGGGAAAGATGACATGAAAACTGGTACACGCAGAGGAGCAACCAGGGTCGCAAAGCAGTGTCCTGGAATCAGAGTGGTTGGCTTTAAAGTCTTGGCTCTAAATGATGCAAGGAAAACCCCCTTACCTTCTCAGAGTTACTGCTTCCTCCATGGAAAATGATGAATCATGTCTGCCCCTCCACCATGCTGTTCTGAATATCTAATAAGGTGTACTTCACTTTCACCATTTTAAGCAGCTCTGAGTTTTAAAAGCGCCATCAATTAATAATAATAAGCACTTTTTTGCAGAGGGCTGACCAAATCTCATTCTGATTTCACACGATAAAATGTATCTGTGTGGAAGGGGGGACATGTAAGCCTTAGAATCAATATAACAGATAAATAAAAGTATTGCTCTTAAGCAAAGAGTCACATAGAAGAGGATCAGACATAGATGGCTGGTTGTAGTTCAAGTCCAAGAAGCAATGCTTTGCCAAAATTACTTTTTGTGAAGACACTAAAACAATCTACTTTCTTGGAGCTCAGAAAATTATCAGTGGTTTCCACTTCACGGCCTCTCTTTTCTTAGTTGCCCTGGGATTTATGAGATAGACAGGCACAGAGGGGCTCCGCCATATTTAATTAGGCTTTAGAGACCACAGAGCTTTCAGACTCTGATTTTTTTTTTTCAAGTCATTATGCTGGGAAGGGTGCTGTTTTTATGAGTAGCTTGAGAAGACAGGCTTCTCTCCTATATGAATATATGCATCTGAAGGCCCCCTTGCCTTCCATCGCTGACCTCTGTCCACTGGAAGGATTTTCAGTGGATCTCTCCAAACTGGATGTTTGCCTAAGCCGTTTACTAGTCTTCTACTTCAACCACTGACTTAGCTCATTTCTCAGGTTGCCAACCTGCTTCTGTGTTAAAGTAGTGACATGGAAGTTTCCACTGCTAAAGATTTACAGATGTTGTTTGGCTTACTTCTGATCCAAACTAGTATGTGTGTGACAGAGACACACACAGAGAGTTGAGGAGAGACTGAAAGGTAAGAGAAACAGATTTAAAACTAAATTCACTAGAACTGAACTTCAACGGGGCATCCTAGAGAGTAGAGTAAGTCTGCTATCTTTTTTGCATTACACCAAGGAAGAGAACTTATACATTGTTCTCTTGTTCATCTCCAATAGTGAGCATTAAGAATTCAGTTATGCACATCATGATCGCACAACATTGCCATATTTTTTCTGTACCCCTAACACTTGCAACAAAGCGTGACACATAGTTATTAGTTAATAAATGCTAATATAAATTTTGCTCTATTTTACAAACTAAATAAAAACTTCAGGGAAGAAAAATTAATTCTTTAGTTTGCAAGTCTTCTACGAAGTAGCTCAAATCTTTTAGAATGATTTTTAATAACACACTGAATTAAGGTATGCTGTTTTACTTCCTTTCTCCCAGTAGAATTGGGATAATTTGTTTTGACTAGAAAAATTTTCTGTGCAGCTTGGCTGAAGACCCTTTAAAAAGGTTTAGTCAAATGTTCAGGAATTCTTTAATGTGTGAAATGAAGTAAGTTTTGTAGGCAAACAACAGTCTTAATCCCTAACCAGCTATTGCATACTTATGAGTACAATTGTGAAAATTAGATACATCAAATTTCAATTTGGCTTCATGCAAGCTTTGTTTTATGGATTCATAAGGCTGATTTTCTTTGATTACCAGAATCATTGTAAAATGAAGTCAGCACAGAAACTTTTTTGAATTTGACAAAGACTGTGTCTGCAGGCAATTGGGAATAGCCTGGTGCAATGTTATTTTTTTAAAGGCTCAGAAATAAATATAATCCAGCTTTGACTCTTAGGTTTACTACTGATGCATGGTGTAAATTTTGTCAAGCTATTCAACACAGAGAAGATGACTACAACAGAGAAAACATCTACCTCATCAGATTATTTGAAAATTAAATGCAGTAGCATTTGTAAATGGCATAGTTCCATGGCAGAAATAGACTAGGTGCTTAATAAATAGAAAATAAAAAAGATTAAGATCTCTTAAACTTTATATTTCTCATTTATAAAATAGGGATAATATATTTAGCTCACATTAAAAGGTTGATATGAGGATCAAATGAAGAAACATATAAAAATATTGGATAAACTGAATAGTATAGAATAAAGACAAGAGGATATAAACAATTCATAGCAATAAAATCCTTATTTGCCCAGAAGACTATTTTCTCAGTATTTGAAATCTGTCTCAAAAGCTGTGGAGTTTGATTTCTGTTCTGGCTTCAGAAATAAAGCTGCATAGGGCATCATGTAACAGCATAAACATGACACTCTGAGGGGAAAATGGAAACTTCTCATATCATTAGGACCTACTTACCAATGGTGATTCTCTCTAAAGACTTTGCTGACAGATTGGGTGAAAGGCTCAGGGCTGGGATGCACAGGCTATAGTGTAATTGGTATGATTTGTAGTTAATGATGTATCTTAAGTAGGACTGAAGAGCTATGCTTTTTAATATAAGGCATCATCCTAAAGGCTATATACATTCAACAAGAAAAATAAAATCTTTCCATGGCAAATAAAAATATTAAGTCTTTGCTGGATTTGTTTTGTTCCTCTTTGTATTAAAAGCAGGGATGTAGAAACTAAAATAATAGTTTAAGTTTTCTGTGTTCTTCTGCAATAATAATCACTTAGATCAAGATTGTTCAACCTGCGGCCCACAGGCCACATGTGGGCTAGGAATATGGCCCAACACAAATTTGTAAACTTTCTTAAAACATGAGACATGAGATTTTTTTTGTGTGTGTGATTCTTTTTAGCTCATCAGTTATTGTTAGTGTTAGTGTATTTTATGTATGGTCCAAGATAATTCTTCCAATATGAACCAAAGAAGCCAAAAGGTTGGACACCCAAGAGTTAGATTTTGCCCAATGAAAAGGGTGAAATTGTTGACTAATTATAGACCAAGGCAGAGAAAAGAGAGAATACAGTCTGGTTCTAGAGGTAGGCAAGTTGGCAGCTCTCTTGATATAACTTATGGGGTACAAATTCTTATCTTGCCTTCAAGGTATTCCTATTAAATTTATCTTTTAATAATGCCCTGAGAAGTACATATACATATTATCTTAGAGGATAACTCACTATACCTAGATAAATAGAAGCACAACAGGAAGAACACAAAGGGAAAATAGAGGCTCAGAGAGGCTAAACAATTTGCCTAAGGTCACACAACAGAGAGCCTAGACTCAAATTCAAATCCTGTAGTCCCAGCTTTATTGAGTGCTTTTATCACTACATTGATTCTATACTTTCCTCTACAAGTGACTATACTATTCCGTCTTTGTTCCTGACATGGACAAATCCATAGCTGTCTCCGACTGGCTTGGACACCCTTAGCAACTATTTAATTACCAATTTCTGAGACAAGTTGAGGTTCATATCCATAGTAAATTCTATGAGGCCTGGTTGGCAAGATCAAAATAAAAAGGTTTTGTGTGGTCTCCCCAATACACTTCCCAAAGGAAAGCTTCTCAGTCTGTCATTAGTGTGATTCTGGGTTTAAGACTTGAAGTCAACTGGAAACCCTGGCTCAGGCCGGCTCCTGCTGGTGCAGTCTCTGGACTCGGGGCTGACTGGCAGCTCCATAGTGCAGCCCTCTGTCCAATGAGCACAGGCTAAGCATTTCCCAGGGTTGCGGGCAGGCAGGCAGGAGATGCTCAGCATAGAGAGCCATCAGCCCGGGTCTGATACCCCTCAATCTGCAAGAGTTTGAAGGCGGGGTTCCTAGCAGCAGCTGTGGAGCTGTGGTCACAGAAGGAAAAAAGTGGGGGTGGAGGGGTGGGGGGCAAGGGTGAAGACTTTGGGTTTATTTTGTCCTTAAAAGTATGTCTTTCTTACTTATTTTTGTTGCCACATGTTATTTTTATATGTAGGAAGCATCACCACCAAATGTCATGTATAGGCCTCCTCTGGATTCTGATGTGGAAAAGAAAACTTTAAGTCATTATAGACTGCATATTAGATCATAACACTAATTGTTTTTAATTCTGTTGGGTGTGATAATAGCACTGTGGTAATACACAAAAACATTCTCTCTTCTTTCTTTACAGTTTTTGAATATTGTAGGGATGAAAAGAGATAATGTTGGGATTTATTTTCAAATGTATCAGCAAAGAAAATATGTGATATATGAGGTGATATATATTTTCATATATGAAAATATATGATGAAAACATGAGTATTTTTGTAAATTCTTTATTGTTGCACATATTTGGAAATGTTCATAATAGAACAAATTTAATTGATTTTTAAAAAGATAAAACATCCTAAGGTGATAACATTTAAAGGCTGACAATACTTTATCAGTCCTCCTACTAGTATAGTGGCCTGGGAATAATAGAACCTGCCTCCTCCTGGCTTGTCTACCTTGGGTGCCCCCAAGTGTGTCACTCTGAGCCCCAATTTCCTTGTGGTAAAACAAGTATAGTACTACTAGACTTTGCATCATATTGAGATTCAATTGAGGTAAGAGCCATGAAAGTGCTATGCGGATCAAATGCATGTATTCAATCAGCAAACATTTTCTGAGTATCAATTATGGTAAAGCTCTGTGCTGGACCCGGGATACAATGATTAAAATGTGCTCCCTGCACACAAAGAATTCCCATTACTACTATCTAATGTATACACCGACTTCCACAGAGATGGTAATTCCAGAACTCGCTCTAGACTCTGGTTTGAATACTGTCTACAATTCTTAATAAAGGCAAGATGGTCCCACCTAACTTCCAGCTCATTTCTTTCTTACTTTGCCCTTTCTTTTGGTTCCCTCAGATTCCAGCTTCTGTGATGAAGTTTCATTCTTTCTCAGCTGCAAAACATCATTTATGCTGTTCCCTGGGCCTAGAAGACCTTTCCCATCAGTCCTCATGTAGCTTCTCATCTGCTCATCTTGGCTTCAGCAACCCTTCCCCAGACAGCTCCCTGAGTTAGGACAGTTTCTTATGTCAAATGCATCTGATATTTTTCCTTCTCAGCTCTCCATGTACGTGGCACTATTACCTATAAGTGCTTGCTTATTATGTGTGGGGCACGTAGTAGATGCTCGAGAAACGTTTGATAACTAATGAAAAGGTAGCTGCTGATTTCTTCCTCAGCCTCCCCTGATCTAGGGGATGCTGGGATCGCTCAACAAGTGGAGTACTTGCCTTGTAATAGTGAGGTCCAGGGATTGATTCCTGTGCCTGGCCCGTGCAAACCCATATACTGAACTGTGGTGCAACTAGTAACTGTTGGGATGGTGGTGAAGGTTCTCACTTCCCATATGAGAGGCCTTCAGTTCAGCTCCTGCCCACACAGCCCCACATCCACCTGTATGGAATGAAACTATGTTACAACTAATGATGTACAACTATGGAAACTGCTATGGGCCCTTCCCTCTCCTCTCTGTGTGTGTCTTTCTCTCACCTTCTCTCAAACAATAAAATATATCTTAGAAAATAAAAGTGACCTAGCCATTCTGAAACTATTGAGATTTTGATGAACGTGTTCTGTTCCTCCAGGCTCTCTCATGCAAATAATTTTCTTTTTCCAACTGAGGTAAAAGGAAGAATCACCAGAATAATGGACTGAGAGAATTATGTACCCTTTACTTCTTTCTTAATTATCTGTTTCTAACTCCTAAAATCACCTGGTTAGATTCTTCTTCAATCCTAAAATGACCTTTTACTCCTTGAGATGCTAAATGTGTTTCTAATTATCATCTTAATATTGTAAGTATTTTATGGCATGCAACCAAAAAAAAAAAAAAAAAATCGCACAGTAAGAAATTGCCCATAGCTCCCAAACATGCAAACAGGAGCTGAACAGAACTTCTTCAGAATTTATGGCAACAATTTCATGCTCAGTTTAGCTATTTCCGTGACTCAGAACAAAAAAAAAAATCTTTTGTTATTTCACTAATTCTTTGTATAAAATTGTTCCCCTGAGTTTTGGCAAAGAGATCTATGAGGAAGTGAAGAACTTCCTGGCGTACATGAAATCGAAACTGCCATTAAAATAAGGACAAAGCATAAACCTATACTGTCTTCTGCGCAGTATCATTTGCTAGGAAATTTGAATTCTAAACCAAAGACAATATGGGGCACTGAGTGGCTTTTCAGGGATATATTTGTCACTTAGCCAGAAGCATTTTGATAAAGAGACTAGAGAGTGACAGTGGAAAGGTCAGAAACCTGGTGGTCACACGGGGGTCTTTTTCAGTGGTGCAGGCAAGAGATGGTGAGTACGCTGGGGGTAGGAACAGGCACCAGGCAGTGTGAAGGTATAAACTAGAGGCTTTGCGACTGATTCAATGAAGCATAAGAGAAAGAGAGTGGAAGTGTCCAGGGTTCCCACAGGTTCCGGTGCTGGGCAACTTACTGAGAACTGAAAAAGAGGTGCTATTGAGGGGAATAAAGAAAATGACATGGGGTGCACATCAGGACACACTGAATTTGAGGGGACGTCATTACAGTCTAATGTTCTCATGCCAGACTTTATGAATTCCAGGGACTAGGAGTATGAGGAGCTAAACATTTAACACCTGACGTTGTTTAAACCAGCTGCTTTCCTGGGCCTCCAGAACTGTTACAGAGAAGATGGTGCTTCAGCCACAGTCACACAGGGCAAAATGCATACGACTCTGATCATTCTAGCCTCCAGGCCCACGGAAAAATCAGGAAATAATAAATGTAAGTAACCATTAAAATTCACTTTGATGCACAAATAAATACAAATATGCTACAGGAAAATTGATGTCTGCAGAGTTGAATCAGGCACGTTTATCTTTTCTCTTGATTAATGATTTCAGAAGAAATTCCATGCACACTGCCTCTGGAGATGTAGGAGTAGCTCTTATAATTAGATGCCGATCTGAACCGTGAGGGTGAGGATCAGAAAGTTGACTCAGCGCCTGCTGTCAGTTAATGTGCAGCTTGCACGACAAAAGGATCAACATTTGGAAGCTGTAGGATGGCTGAAGCCCAATTCTAGGGGTTGTTTCAGCACAGTCACAGGTTATGTTCTTTTAGTTATTATTTGCTGGCAAATTATTCTCCGTCTCCTTGAGCTGTGGCCTGGAAAATATCTGTGGGACTCACTTTGGGATGGTATTTGTGCTTCCAATTCAAGAGCCAGAAATCAATGCACTCCAACAATTTTCCTCTTTATTTAAACTCAAGCAGAGCTGATTTCTACAGACCAATCCAAGAGACTGACCTTTTAAACACAATCTAGTTATGAGTATGTTTGCCCTGTTTTAGGAGGAATTACTAGATGCACAAAAACTCACCCAGCCTGCTCTGCCCAACAGAGAACTACAATAGGACCGCAGGTCTCTAATGGGCTCATTTTGGACCCATGAGAACACAAGAGGATGGGTTAAGAACACCTGTCACCCAGAAAGCCAGTTTGGATCAGGAGTTTAATAACCCTTACACACACTGATTTTTTGATTTCCTATTCTGAAGTATTACCTAACTCATTTCTTTTTTTTCCCCCAGATAAAAATACCTCCTCCCTCCTCACATCCTTCAGCTGTTCCTCTTAGGTTGGCTTCTGGACCCTTCCATTAGCCTCCACTCTCTCACACCCCTTATCACTTTATTTTATTTGTATTATTTGGCTCTACCCTACCCCAGCTTCTGATGGCTTAGCCTCCTCTTACTCATTTTTTTCTAGCTCTATCGTTCCCAGAACTGTGAGTGTGCAACTGGTTCCCAAAGGCACACGAGAAATGTTTGCCATGAACACATATGCATGTGTGAATAGATAAATCCAGGTTCTGACCTGCTCAGGGCACGCTCTCCTTTCTTAACAGCCTTTTTGCAGTGTGTTCTCCCTAGAACTGAGCATGATACTCCAGCTATGATCTGATATATTCAAAGGTTTAAAAGCTTTTCTAACGGTTCACTTTTAATAGCTTCCTGTTTTTAATTCATGGATGTCTCACTTAAGTACATGAATTACAAGTATTTTCAAGTTTTTCTCTATTTCCTGCATTATCTTTGGCAGCTCTGTATTCTTTTGATTCTTTTTTGTTGTTGTTGTTTTTTCTGTCTTAGGGAAGCCCTGGAAGGTCTGGTGATCCTTGTTTGTAAATCAAATTAAGAATGAGGCACAGAAATGTTGACGGGAAGCTGTGGGTGCCTGGGTGGAATTGGGGACTAGTGGTCATCACTAATGATAAGCTGGGGATGTACTTGTTTTAGAGATACCCAAATATCAGGATCTGTAAGTCTCTATGCTTAGGCCATTTCAGTTTCCCTAGAATTCCTTAACTTCATTTTTTTTTTTTCCCCATGTTAAAGGCCCAGTTGGTGAGTTCTGGAAGTGAAGAGAAGAAAGAGGCCTGGAAGGTGGGGGAGGAGAGGGGAGGGATGCCTTATCATTCAACACATATTCTTTCTAATATCTCCATTCTCTGTGTAACCTGACTCCTACCCTAGTTCATGTCCAATGTTTTAACTAGAGATTCTCCGGTTCAATCTCTCCAAAGACGTAATATCCATTGGCTGGGGTGGGTATGATTAGCAGGCGTAAGATGGAATCTGCATCTCCAATAGTTCCTTACATGAATTCTAAACAATATTTGTGTTTTCAGTCCTTTCTCACATCCCGGCCTTCAGATACACAAGACCATTAATATCTGAATCCATCAGGATTCTGTACTTACCATTGGCTTCATATCAATGACAAAAACAACTTCATCTTCCACCTGTGCAGGGAAAAACCTAGTTCTTCTCTACTGTGTGTTTCTACCCTGAGTCTCTTTTACTACTTCCACTACTTCCACACTCACACATAACACTATATTCACAACACCTGTGGTTACTGAATGCATGGAGGTTCAACATCAACAAGCAACTCTCAATCCCAGCAGGGTATCTGAGAATTGAACTCAATTCTGACACTATCTACCCAGAGACAACATCAGATTCCACAAGTTAAGGGCTCAGTTCTATCCTCATCCCCATTTCAAATGCCAGTAGCAAGCCCGGATTGTGCTGTGTGCTTTTGACCAACTGGCTATATCTCAGAGGTTCCAGTTACCCTCTCCTCAGGTTAGAGTGGGTGGAGTGGTTCACAGAACTCAGGGAAACATTTACTTACCTTTGCTGGTTTATTATAAAAGGATATGATAAAGGATATGGTTTAACATCCAGATGGAAGACATGAGTAGGGCAAACTATGTGGGAAGGAATGCAAAGTTTCCCTGTCTTCTGTGGATGAGCCACTCTCCCAGCAAAAACTTCCATGTGTTTGCCAAGCCCAAAGCTCACCAAACCCCATCCTTTTGGGGTTGCTATGGAGGCTTCACCACATTGGCATGATAGATTGTTAACTCCACTGTCAGCCTTTCTCCCTTCTCAAAATAATGGGAGGTGAGGCTGAAAATTCCAAGATTCTAATCACAGCTTGGTTTTTCTGGTGACTAACCCGCATCCCGGTGCCATCCAGGAGCCCACACAGAGTCATATTAAAACAAAGGTGACATTCTCGTCATCCAGGAAGTCACA